>JAURVB010013097.1:0-33820 GCA_033002965.1 Piper betle
GTTGACTTGACCGATTCAAGTAGAATCGTCCGGTTAGAAATTACTTCTCAATTAACTGGGTAATTCATACCTAACCAGCTAACGAAATTTTTTTCCCCCACGTTCGATTCCACCGCGTCGAACGTTATTATTCTATATATATATATATATATATATATATATATATTTATTTTTTTTCCTGGTCTTCATAACGAGCCACCTCCAACTGGTCCAACCACCTTGATAGATTGCCTTCATTGAGTTCTTCATTTTGAGACAACCCTTGACTAGCGCCGTGGCCGCGATCGCCGCTGGCCACGGGCCGCACCTATGGTGATTGCACCCCTTTTTTAGGCCGTTTTTCGCCCGGCCAGTGGTGGGACTCCGTTGATTGCCACCACCATTGTCTTCCTCATCATCAGGGCTGTGATACATGCCGGCGGCAACTCTAGCCACATTGCCGTCGTCATTTTCCGGTGAGCATGTGTGTGTGCGCAACATTTTGTCATCGAGCATGTGTCTGTGCAAGACAAGTCACTACTCCTCCTTCTAAGCCGGTGTATCTAGTATTTTATCCTCACTTACATATATATAAAAGAAACGTCAGTAATGATTATTAATGGTCCAAAAATATAACTACATAATAAACAGGCAAATGAGAGATGACTCTCATTTTGAATAAAACATTTATATACTTTTCGTGAACACTCCACTCCTAAGGACATCTACTGAGGATCCACTAGGCTGCAGATCTGATAGCATCCTAAACTGATTGGTCTATTGTCTCACTTGTCATTTACTCATTTTCCTGGTCCCTTGGAACTACAAGTATATCTTAAGCCCTCTCTTTTCCTCCAAATTCTCCTAGCCTTGAGCACGAAAGCCTGGCTCACTGGGATTTCTTGGCAGTGGTGTGGCTCTTAGTCAGTCAGCACCATCTAGCTATGAGCATGAGTAGGGCTAGCTTGTTTAGGTGAAGGAGGTGATGGAGCCCTATTCGAGTACTTCGAGTTCTTGCCATGATTACGTCTACTCACTGATCCAATCCATTGGTGAGAAATCTGTAAATCAAAGACAAGGATAGAAATATATACCTACCAGCTGGACTTGGAGCAGTCTTTACACAAGCATCACGCATGAAAATATCTTCCAACATAATCGATTGAGAGTGGCTTTGATACCAAACTATGACACCCCGAATCCGGCTCACTCACAAACCGAACCAGAAAGTCATGGGTTCTGATTTTGTCGGTTAACCCGAACTTAACGCTAGTGGATCAATTCTCGGCGTCTCAAGATGGAAGATACTAATTGCTATCCATCATGGATGAATGCACAGAACCCTAACAAGCTACTACATGGATGACATGACAACCAGTTTACAACTAGTGCAGCTATGTGCAGCTAGCTTTCGAGGGAGAGATATTAGTTTGGCAGCGAGATGACATCTTTAGTTGAGTCCTCTAGTCGTAATTGATGTGAGAAATTATGAGGATGAAATTTTAATGAGGAGAGATTATAAAACCTAGCTTCACGTTAGGGTTTTACCTTCTTTTATTTTTGCCCAGTTTGGACCATTTCGAGTCAGTTCGAGAGAGCTCGAGCTAGACCAACTTTTAGATCATGAGTGTGGGGCCCAGAAAGCCGTATGAGCATGTTATGGTGGATGAGTATGCCTGACATGCAGATAATAGCTAGAGATAGGCTAAGGCAGAACCTGAGTTATCATTATATACACAAGGTTTACAAATGATATTTATGAGTTAACCAGGGTTGTAGTCCTAGATTTAGGCTATTACAGTGTTTAGTATCCATTTAGTATTTTCAGGGTGTCTCATTTGCATGCATCATTTTGGATCACTGGATTGTGCCCCTGTGGGTCCATCTTGAGGAATCACTTTTAGGAATCAAGTCCGTTTTGACTTTTAATGGTCTCGATCAAAGCTTTCTATATGTATATTGCATATACCCATAGGTGGGTCCCACTAGACCATGAGTTGTCAAACATTCACATCTTGTCACGTGGCGAGTTATGAGCCATCAATGTCAACCCTAGCTTCCACACAGTTATCTTTTAGAGATTTTTCATGATTTTTGGAGTTTTATACCCTAGCACTGCAGCCACTTCGGCTCATCACCGTCCACTGGACCGGCACCCGCACGACCACCTTAGAATAATCTTTCCATTTGTACTACTCACCAACACTTGCACCACCATTGTCGCCACCACCTGGGAGATTTTGTAGCCAGTTTTCGATGCTGCCACCACCCCCTTCGGGCTATTTTTTGTGTCGATGAGCCACCTCCGGCTGGTCCAACCACCTAGATAGAGTAACTTCATTGAGTTGTTCATTTTGAGACCACCCATGATCACCGTCATGACTGTGACATCTGTTGGAGACACCACTGCACCCATGGCGATTTCGTCCTATTTTCGGATGTTTTCCAGCCAACCAGTGGCCGGACTCCTTTGATCGCCTCCACCATCATCTTCCTCATTGTCAGGACTGTCAATCCTGTTCAGCGGCAACCCTAGCAGCGGCTTTGTCAGTGTTTTGTAGCAACGGGTACCACCCACCCCGTCAGACTCATATACCTGCATTCACGTCTGCTTGTCCGTGTTTGCGTCTGCCAGGCCAAGTCTTGTTCACCCGTTTGTGTGCGCCTGCTTGCCCATGTCCGTGCTTCTATCCAACAGTCTAGACCAGTGCGGCCAACCTAGCCCATTAGTTTATTTGTAACACCCCATATCCGGCTCGCTCGCAAACCGAATTGAAAAGTGTCGGGTCCCAATTAAGTCGGCTAACCTGAACTTAACTTGAGTAGATCTAGTCTCGACCTCTTAAGATGGAAAATACTAATCACTATGCATGGAAGAATGCACGGAACCCTAACATGCTACTACATGGATGATATGAAAACCAGTTTACAAACAAAATTAATATGATAAAAATTACAAAAATTCCTAAAATAAAATGGACAAAGTCTCCCCTGAAAGTACAATTAGGGGCCACCCTTCATATCAATATATATAAACACATTAATCCACATACATCTATTGCGCTACATAACAAACTAGCAAATTAGAGCTATCTCTTTTTGAAAAAAACATTTATATACTTTTCGTGAACACTCCTAAGGACATCTACTTAGGAGCCACTGGGCTAAAAACCCAATAGCGTCCCTAGTTGACTTGTCTGATGCCGCTCTCGGCATTTGCTTATTGTCCTGGTCCCTTGGAACTACAAATATATCCTAAGCCTTCTTCGTTCGTTCATAATTTTCCTGGCCTTGAGCAAGAAAGCCGAGTACTCTCATGTAGTTGCCATTAGTATACTTTGAACCACAAGCACGGATGTGTGTTGTACTAAATAGTACCTGTAAACCTCTATGTTTCTCCAGGTGTGAGGAACTCAAAACGGGAGTTGTGAGGATCCCTTGGGAATAGAACAACTCTCTCACTAATCTAGAGCCTGCTTTGACTGGCACGTTCACTCACTTATAGCACGTGCAAGTTGGTTTTCCCATCTCTCGTCTCATTGAAACATGATAAACTATATATAGGTCGGGGACGGGATTTATATAATATGCCCGAAGGAAAATTGTGGTGGATCTTATTTTGAAATCAAACTCGAGGGATCTCATCCTCAAGGGTATCGATTGATTAAATGACCTGGATTAAGAGAGATCCTTGAATATGCCAATTAACTTGTCTTGTAAGTAATAAAACAAACATACAATGGAATAGAACATAAAACGGGGGATGAGTTCTAAACAGACCTAGTAGAAGCTCTGAGAATGTTATCGCGCCCAAGCAGTGAGCTCCTACTCCGTACATACATATCAAACTAAGAGCTAGCAGCCACTCATGATTTATTCACACATCATATAGCATACACATAAATCATACTCACATCAATCACACTCACATCAATCACACATCAACCCATATAAGATTTCCTTAATGTTCATTTTAATACAATTCAATTAAGCAAATTCATATTTTAATTACAATAAAAATATCTAACACATCAATTCATCAATCCTACCATATTGTGCTAATAATTATAACCTTTAAGGAATTAAATCGAAGTTAATTATACCTTGTGTTGTTTGTAATCAGCGATAGTTAGGGTTTCATTGCATGGCTCGAGACTCGAATTCGGCACCCAGTGGCATCCGAAGTTTGATTGGGACGGGCTGCGCTAGGGCACGACTCCTGTATGTCATGGAGACTGGGCGATGGTCGGGGGTGCGTGGCATGGTGACGACATGGTGGGGCTCGATGGAGTTGATTGGTGGCCTTTCGGTAGCCAGAGCTGAGAAGAGACCAGCAGTGGATGAAGAGGCACAAGGAGAGCCACTAGTTCCCATGGACCCTCAGCCGCCGCCTCCTCTTCCACCGCTACAACAAAGGGTTACTCCAACAACAACTCCTCTATTTTCCCCATTTCAGTCAAGAATGGGACTGGATGTTAGTGGAAACGTAGTAGCAGGTAGTGGGCAGAATGTAGGTAGAAGTGGAGTTGCAAGATGTGACAATGTACCAGCAAGTACAAGACCACAGTTTCTGCATTATGACCTATGAAAAGGATCGAATAGGTCAATGGATGCTTGGAATTTGGAACTGTGGCAGTATGAAAGGTTCGTGAATAATGGTGGACAATCTTTCTTTGGAAAGTTGGATACAAAAGAGGCATTCCTATAGATATCATCAGCCATAGGAGTGTTTGGTAGTATGGCATGCCCAATGGAACACAGGTACACATCATTACACGGGCATTCTAAGATGAAGCGAGAGTAGGTTGGATTCAATGTAGAATTCCACATTCGCCAACCATCAACCTTAGGACATCACTTGGGAGGAATTCAAAGTAGAATTTGATGGAAAGTACTTTTCACCAGATGTTAGGAAGAGGAAAGAGTAGGAATTCTATACATTGAAGCAAGGACTCAAGACAGTGGTGCAGTACAAGATAAGATTTAGTATTTTGGAAAGATTTACACCGGATTTAGTTCCCACTGAAGGAAGAAGGATAGAGTGTTTTTATGAAGGCTTCCATCATGAGATCAGGATGGCATATTTAGATAACAAGTTTGCTACCTTCGGTGACGTAATGAGAGCTACAGGGAGGCAGAGCGAGTTATAGCTATTTGACCTCACCGAGATTTTGACCAGAGGAAGCAACATCCAAGGCCTTATCAGCCAGAGCACGAAAGCACAACAAAGATGTTGAATAGGAACACCAATTGCTATGAGGGCTATGGATGGCCAAGTTCAGGGCAACATAGCACCTTTCTATCAGATTTGCCAATGTCATCATGGAGGAGAATGTAGAGCAGGCACAAATGCTTGTTAGAATTGCGGTCAACCAAGACATTGAGCCACAGAGTGCAAAGTAGGCACTAAGGCTTGTTATAGTTAAGGTCAGCCAAGACATTGAGTAAGTGTAGAGTAGACACTAAGGTATGCTATAGTTGCAGTCAGCTAGGACATAAAGCAACAACCAATCCAACTGGCCAGAACCAGTAGTTGATGCTTCTAGTTCCTCAATAGAGACATGCACTCTTCGTTCTCCAGTAGCAACAATGTAAAACCCGATATTCAAGTCAGGCTTTTATCGTCTGAACTGGACGGTATGACCGTTATTTTTCGTCGGGTCAATTTAATAACAAGTGTACCAAGCTGAGGTTGGTCTTGTGTTATGAACCATGAGAGTCATGTGTTCCTAAGTATATGTGATAATGTAAGTAAGACAGCAGTAGAATGAGTTATCAGAATATATGAGAGTACAACAGATTTTTCTTTATTTATTTTAATTAGATTGTAGAATTATTTTTAAGCCGAATAATGCATTAGGATGTATTACGAGAAGTTTGGTTGAGTTATTAGTTATAGAGCATGCTATCGTAATGTTGTGTGTATTATGTTTTATGGGATTTTCCCTATTTTTCTCAATTTTGTACAATTATTATGAGTTAGCATTAATTTTCTAGATTCAAAGTCGAGTCAAGTTTTAATTACGAGACAATCATTCACTTTTCTCACCGACCATTCGTTTTTCGCACTAACCATTCATTTTTCTCACTTACTATTCATTTTTCTTATCGACCATTTTTTTTACCGACCGTTCATTTTTTCTCGCTGATTATTTATTTTTCTCACTGACCATTCATTTTTCTCCCCATCCACTCACTTTTCTCACCAACCACTTGCTTTCTTTCCCCTGATATCTATTTATTCTACTCCTCTAACACTGTCACCATTCAGCCGCTACCATTGTAACCACTTGCTTTCTTTCCCCCTGATATCTATTTATTATACTCCTCTAACACTGTCACCATTCAGCCGCTACCATTGTAAAAACCATGATTTTTATTACAAGACTCGAACCTAAATATTATGAAATAAATATAGATGAACCAATATAGTTGGTTATCAAGTCGACCGGTCATGGTTCGACTTAAGGTCACCTAGAAAATACCTATTCATGAATGGATGATGGGGTGTGAGAATTTAATGAAGGGGTCATTGAAACTAGGAAATACCAATGGATGATGGGGTGTGAGAATTTAATGAAGGGGCTCGTTGAACCTAGGAAATACCAATGGATGATGGGGTATGAGAATTTAATGGAGGGAATGGTTGAAGTATATATATATGCAGGAGGAGGGAGTATTTCATCCCTCATCTCTGTCCCAGGCGACCTCCCCATTACTGTGTGAGTATTTCATCCCTCATCTTATTTGTTTCCATTAGGATTCTTGCATGCAAGGTTTGTTGAAGACGCCCTGCCAAGTTGCTAGATCTTCAGCATCTTATGCATGGGGTTCTTGTCGATTGTTTAGTTGTTTTTGTAAATGGACATGTTAATAATTAAATTATCAATTAGATAATGGGGATTTGGATGGGGATAATTAATAATTAATTATCATCAGAATTGCTGAAAATTTAATAAGGAATGAAGACAAACATGAACTAATTACATCATTTAAAATTGATAGTATATTAGTCATGTAAGTTGCATGTAGGTTCATGCAAAATAAAATTATACTAATGTATATTTTTTGCCCTCATTCAGATTAGGGTCCACGGGTCACAGTCAGACGAAATCACAAGTCAGGTACGTATAATAGGTAGAACATCGTACTTTCCTTGTTGATAGCCTAAGTCGGCCTGAGCCCAGATTCGACTAATATGCACCTAGTGTAACCGGGGTCAAAGAATTGACTCAGTCCGACACGGGGTCATATTATGTGCGTAAATTGTGTAATGCATCGACATTGTTTTGGAGTAGTGATAGCTGCCCCATAAAAAGGCTACGGCCGGGGTGAGCAAGGCACAGCGATTCCTCCATCGCACTGGAGTGCAGTGATAGCCTCCCCATAAAAAGGCTACGGCCGGGGTGTGTGAGGCACTGGCACTAGAGTTGGCAGTGAGAGCTTCCCCACAAACGGGGCGTAGCATTCACCTGAGTGCAATGATAGCCTCCCCATAAAAGGCTACGCCCGGGGTGTGTGAGGCACTGGCACTAGAGTTGGCAGTGAGAGCTTCCCCACAAACGGGGCGTAGCATTCACCTGAGTGCAGTGATAGCCTCCCCATAAAAAGGCTACGGCCGGGGTGTACGAGGCACTGGCACTAGAATTGGTAGTGAGAGCTTCCCCACAAACGGGGCACAGCAATCACCCGAGTGCAGTGATAGCTTCCCCACGAAAAGGCTACGGCCGGGGTGTGCGAGGCACTGGCACTGGAGACGGTAGTGGTAGCCTCCCCACAAAAGGGCTACGGCCGGGGTGTGTGGATCATAGCGGATACCTCCTCCGCATTGTTTTGGAGTATAGCGGAATCGCTCCACCGCATATTAAAATAAACATAAGGAAATAGTGGAATGTACTTGATTTGTTTTATCTATTATACTACTTAGTGTTGTAATCACTAACGTGGAATTGCCTCTGCAGGTGTGCAGATACGAAAATAGGCGATTGACAACCAGGGCATGGAGCAAAATAAATATGAGGACTCCTTTTATTATTTATTTGAGAAATAAGTGTGGCTACTGGGAAACGGTCTAAGACTGTGGGATCTTTATATATGTTTTTGTTAAAAAAAATGTTAGACATATTTGCTTAATTGTGAGTAACACCTGACCAGCTAGGCCCACAATGTTTTGACAAATGGCCGGGTCATTACAACCATCCTCCTCACCCAACTTTCTTCTTCTATTTCTTCCTTCCCTTTCGCCCATGATCCTCACTCGATCCAGGCACAACCTTGTCACTGTCGCCTAATGATTAGGTATAGAATTTTATTTGATTTTATTTGGTAACGAATTGTTTTATGATTTTATTGTGATACAATTGGTGTGACTGTAAATAGGTGTTGGTTTAAATTTAAATGCATGTTAATGAATGATAATAGTGAATTAGAGTTTGAATTTAAATGCATGTAATAGATGTTGTATTGTATGAATTGATGAGGAGTGTACCATTCATGCATTATACTGGGCGTTAGTATTTATTCTTGATCCATAGGTACGAAGTAAGAGCTCACTGCCAAGGCAAGAGGACATGCTCGGAGCTTCTACTAGGTCCATTTAGGACTCATTTACTATTTTACACGTTATTCTATTGTGTATTGTTTTATTACTTGCAAGAAGAGTTAAGTGTCAATCAGATCCTACTTAAACCGGGTAATTTAATTGATCGATCTACCTGATTAGTAACCCTCGAGGATGAGATTCCTTGAGTATGTTTTTGAAAACAAGATCTACTGCAAGTTGCCTTTAGGCCTATTATAGAAATTCCTTCCCATACTTACATATAATTTTATCGAGTTTTCGGTGAGATGAGAGATGGGGAAAATTGACTCATATGTACCATGAGTAGGTGCACACGCCAGTCATAGCGGGCTTTGGATTAGTGAGCGGGCTGATCCAATCCCGAGGGATCCTAACAATCCCATTTTGAGTTCTTCAGACCCGAAAAACGTGGAGGTTTACGGGTACTGTTTCGTAGAGCTCATGTAACGACCTGCCCTAACAAGCCAGGGGTTACTAAAAATATAAATGATATAACAATAACATTCAAGAACATGAATCGTAATACGGCAAATAAGTCTAGAAATTTATAATTCCTAAAAATTGTAAAGACCGTGGAAAAAAAGTTGAAATTTTTTTAATATATTCGACTCGGTCCGTAAAGGACCGAACGTGTTATATTCTTTACCCGGTTAATTATTATATTTTATTATTTACCTATTTTATTATTTATCCAGGTACCCAGTTAAGTGAAATACGGGTGTTTTCACAAACCGTAGCTGTCATTTTCATTTTTATAAATTTTGAAAGAGGACATCATTTTTCCTTGCTTGGAGATCCTTCCTATCTCCCTCTTCTTCATTTTCTTGCGTTCATATGTCTTTTTAATTGATAATAAGCTTGATAAACATGAGAATTAAAGGCTGAAATCAACAATAACAACTAAAACTAAACTGGAAAATGGAATTTTACCAAGGCCGACGGGTCTGAAGTTGGGCAATGATAGGCGACTCTAAACAAAGATTTCAAGGCAGCCCTCACGCCCCGACAACCTCTCTGGCTGCTGGGTCGAAGGGTGGCGTCGCCTTGTCCCTGGGTTCCGATGGGTGGTGAAATTTCAGTGGTTATGGGCGGAGTTGTAGTGTGCGATGCTTGGGAGATTCCAGACGCCCAAGCTAGTTTGCTGGCCAAAGACTCACGCCGTACATGCTCACAGCGCTTGGCGTTGACGTTGGGTTGTCGTTCAGGGAGAAGGGAAGTGTTCCCGGCAGTGCTGCTGGCCGGATGGAGTGCACCTTGCAGTCCCGGCGGTGCTGCTGGCCAGGAGTCGCTCGCCTTGGTGCAGAACAGAGTTTGACGTGGATAGTTGCTGTAAAGCACAAGCTTTATGCTTCCAATTGGATTGGTAGGGAATGGAGTGAAGGACGTGATCTGGTTTTGGGTTGAAGAGGAAGATATCAGGCCTGGTTTGCTACAGGATGTCGCCTTGGATAGCTGCTGTAAAGCATGGACATTAGGCTTCATCTTTGCCTGTTTTTATGTTGTTGTTGATGTCTTGTTGGGATGTTTATATGGTTGTTCAATTGGGTTGCTGGGGAATTGAAGAAGGACGTGACCAATGGTGGTGCCAAGGACTGGTCAGGTGCAAAGAAGAAGGTAGGAGAAGAGAAGATGGCCTTGGGGAAGAAGAAGAAGAAGAAGATGGTAGTTTTGTAAATATGGGTTGACTCGATACCGACTCGAGTTCAAAATAAAATTCACTCATAATAAATCATTAAAAAATAATTATTTTAATGGGTTATGGGTTAAAGATAATAAACTAACTAATTATTGGACGAAATCGACATGGACATAAGTAATAAAAATACGGTAATGATAAACGGTCGATAATTAATCGGCATACAACAAACGATTAAATTAAATTGGACAGTGATAAGTAATTAATAAAATAAAGATTTTACCTTTACCATATGAAATTTAATATTAAGTAAATAAAGTGATTATTTTAGTAATGAGTCGATTAATATAGAAAATAAGTTATTAAACTATAGTCAGGTAGCAATCATTAGCGTCGAACCTAAATAGCATAATGAAAATAAATAAAGTTCAAAATTTTATTAAATCGAATAATTTAAAATAATTGTATTAATAATATTTTTAAATTAGAATAATACAAATTACTTTAAATAATTTAATCGTACAACTTATTTAACTAAATTGCTATGAATATGGATAGCGATTAAAGATTTAAAACTGTAAACTAAATTATCAAGATTGTGGTTAAGTAATTATCATCTCAAATGAAAATATATTAATAATAGTAATTAGATATTTGTTTATAAGTTAATAATTATTTTTTATAAGTTAAGTGTTAATTATGATCTTGATAATTAATGTAAAGTAGGATTTAAATGATTATATCACATGAATAGTTTAATATTTAATATTGTTGAAATTTAACAGTGATATATTAGTCATTTAGTTGCAGGCATTTCTACTCGAATAAAATAATACTTATGTATAATTTTATGTCCTGATTCAAATTAGGATCATTAGTCGCAGTTGCGAGTGCGAAATATCCAGGTCCGTATAATTATTTAAAATGTTGTATTTTCCCTTGTAGACAACCTGGTCAACCAGAGACCAGTTTTGACTGCCATGCACCGAGTGCAACCAGGGTCAAGGAATGGACTTAGTCTGACACGGGCTACGCCCTTCATAATCCAATAATGGACATGTCAGAATGAACCTGACAACCATAATAGAGTAAATTGGACATAGCAGATTGGACTCACCAGCCAATTACAGACATGGTGGATTGAACTCACCAGCTAATAACGGACATGGCGGATTTGACTCGCTAGCTAGTAATGGACATGATGGGCTGACCCATCAGCCAATAAATTGGCCATGGCGGATTGGACTCACCAGCCAATTACAGATATGGTGGATTGGACTCACCTGCCGATAACGGACATGGCGGATTGGACTCGCCAGTCAGTAATGGACATGATGGACTAACCCATCAGCCAATAAATTGGACATGGTGGATTGGACTCACCAGCCAATTATGGACATGATGGACTGACCCATCAGCCAATAGATGGACATGGCGGACTGAACCATCAGCCAACTAATGGACATGGTGGACTGAACCATCAACTAATAAATGGACATGGTGGAATGGTCACAACAGCCAATATTATAGGTAATGATAGGGAGTTTATGGACTTGTTTTATTTAATTATACGGTTTAGTGTTTAATCACTAACATTGAATTGCCTTTGCAAGTTAGCAGCTGGAACTAAAGACTAAGAGACGACATGGTGGTTCATCTACGAACTCAGGTGGTGAATAGATAATAAGCGGACTTCTCTTTTTACTTTTCTTGTGTTATAAATGTGGCTATGAGAAACGGTCCAACACTATGGGATAATTATTTCATACATTGTCATTTGAAACATAAGTTCTTATTATTCATATTATTCTTGTAACCTTTTAAATAATGCCCGGTCCGGTTAGGATTGGTCGTTATAGGGTTGGTTTTGTTAAATTTTGAGTAACACATGGCCAGCAAGGCCTACAATGGGGCAGGTATTCAATCTTTCAGGGGTGCTGCCATATGTCGAATTGAGTTAATTCATTGACCCCGGTTGCGCTTGGCGCATGATGGTCGGATATGAACTCAAGTCGACCAAGACTCCCACATAGTAATTTTTTTAAGGGTGTGGCCCTGTGTCAGACTAAGTCAATTCCTTAACCCTGGTTGCACTCGGTGCATGGTGGTCGAATCTAGACTTGGGCCGACCAGGGCAGCCAAAAAGATAAAATACAGCATTTCAAATAATTATACGGACCTAGATAGTTCGTAAGTTAACCTACAACCGTGACCAACGACCCTAATCATAAAGAGAACATAAAATTATACTTAAGTATAATTTTATTTGAGTATAAATGCATGCAACTAAATGCCTTAAATATATCATTATTAGAATTTGACAACATAAAGCATGCAACATTCAACGATATTAAATATTAAATTCTCAACATTTACAACAAGTCTAGTGAGATAATTAATTATTTATGTGACATAATCATTTAAGTCATACTTTACATTTTTAAATAATTATTTAAATCATAATTCACACTTCACTAATGATAAAATAGGCATCAACTTATAAACAAGTATTTAATTACTATTATTAACATATATTTTCTTTGAGATGATAATTACTTAACTACAATCTTGACGATTTAGTTTATAGTTTTAATTTTTAATCACTATCATTATTAATAGCCATTTAAGTGAGTACTAGATACTTAATTCATTAAATAAAAGCTTGGGTATATTTATAATAATTTATTAACTTTTTATTCATTCCAGAATATTTAATTGGCAATTAATTAAGTCATTCTATTAAATTATTTAAAATAATTCGTATTATTCTAATTCAAAGATACTACTAATAAAATTATTTTAAATTATTCAACTAAATAAAAGTTCAAACTTTATTTATTTTCATTAAGCTATTTAGGTTCAACGTTTGTGATTTTTACATAATTATATTTTAATAACCCATACTATTACCTTAATCATATTTGATGGCGTGTTATTTTCACTATTACATAATATTAATTTTTGAATATGGCAAAGGTACCCACTTTATCTTATAAATCACGCAAAAATATCATACTTAATTTATTAATTAATGGTATTTAATAAACTATAATATCAGCTATATTATACATGGATTAACAGTGTTTTGCTTAATCAAACAGTGACTAATCATAGTTGAAAATTAGTTCATACTTAACCACCCTATGATTACCTACACGTATTCATAACCTAAATATTAAGGACACCACCTTTGTTACTTTAATCAATTATAACATGAATACGTAACTTGGAAAACAATAATTAATTTATTAATTAACAGCATTTAATATCAATATAAGTAATTTGTTTTCTTTTTTTATGCGCAACAAATGGCCACATCACCTAATACACATAACGTCACCAATACCACAAGTAGTTTTCTCATGTAAAATCATGAGAATGAAAGGTCTGTAGACATGAGCTAGAACATGACAAAATCCTGCTGCATACATGTTACGACTCAAGCACAAGTCATCCCGGGGATCTGATTTAAACTTTGATCATATGTGATTCTAGGAATTCCTAGCAAGGGCGTTCGTGGTCATCCATAATACATGAAAAATGGGATAAATTCTAAAAAAATACCAACGAACCCAGAAATCACTAATGGTTGATGCAGGCAACAGTGACAATGCTTCCAAGGTGAGGGATATATTTCAAATGGGTAGATGCAGATCTCTCCTTTTCTGGACGAACCAGTTAACAACCCAAGGAAAACTGATAAGGTAAGGGTGATAAAACAAAATCACAACCGCATCATGGCCGTTGCTTGCAGCAACAGGCACTGCACGCATCAACTCCGGGTGTAACGTAGCTAATAACGTCCAGCACCAAGGCACGCGTCGCCTGCCCAGTAGCACCACCGGGAAAGCTTCCTTCTTCCCACACAACAACCCACACCGTCAAGGCCAAACACTGTGAGAATGCACAACGTGAGCCTTGGCCTACGAATACATGCCTAACTTGACAAAGCACCAAAGAAAACAAACCCAATGCATGACAATCATAAGACGCTAGGGACCCGAAAACTCAATTATCCTTAACCAAACATGTAACGACCCGCCATTTTTCATGATAATATTGTGGGCCTAACTGGCTAGGTGTTACTCAAAATTAAAGCAATTATGTCACAAGCAATTATGTCAAACATTATTAGAAATCATAACTTATAATAAAATCCCACAGTCTTGGACCGTTTCCCAGCAGCCACACTTATTCCTCAATTAAAGAACAAAAAGGAGTCCTCATATTACTTTGCTCCATGCTCTAGTTGTCAATCATCTAATCTCGGATCTGCACACCTGCGGAGGCAATTCCGCGTTAGTGATTACAACACTAAGTAGTATAATAGATAAAACAAACAAGTACATTCCACCATTTTCATATATTTATTTTAATATGCGGTGGAGCGATTCCGCTATACTCCAAAACAATGCGGAGGAGGTGTCCGCTGTGATCCGCACACCCCGGCCGTAGCCTTTTTATGGGGAGGCTACCACTACCGTCTCCAGTGCCAGTGCCTCGCACACCCCAGCCGTAGCCTTTTTGTGGGGTAGCTATCACTGCACTCGGGTGATTGCTATGCCCCGTTTGTGGGGAAGCTCTCACTACCAATTCTAGTGCCAGTGCCTCGCACACCCCGGCCGTAGCCTTTTTATGGGGAGGCTATCACTGCACTCCAGTGCCAATGCCTTGCACACCCCGGCCGTAGCCTTTTTGTGGGGCGGCTATCACTGCACTCAGGTGATCGCTATGCCCCGTTTGTGGGGAAGCTCTCACTGCCAACTCTAGTGCCAGTGCCTCACACACCCCGGCCGTAGCCTTTTTATGGGGCGGCTATCACTGCACTCAGTGCCAGTGCCTCACACACCCCGGCCGTAGCCTTTTTATGGGGCGGCAATCACTGCACTCTAGTGCGATGGAGGAATCGCTGTGCCTCACTCACCCCGGCCGTAGCCTTTTTATGGGGCGGCTATCACTACTCCAAAACAATATCGATGCATCACAAGATTCACACACATAACACGACCCAGTGTCGGACTGAGTCAATTCTTTAACCCCGGTTGCACTTCGTGCATGGTGGTCGAATCTGGGCTCAGGCCGACCTAGGCTACCAACAAGGAAAATACGATGTTCTACCTATTATACGTACCTGACTTGCGGGTTCGTCCGACTGTAATCCGCTAACCCTAATATGAACGGGGCATAAAATTATACATTAGTATAATTTTACTCGCGTCGAAAATGCATGCAACTAAATATTTAATATATGCCACATTAATTAATTTATTTAATTCGATAAGGTTCAACACTTCTTTATTTAATTAATTATGCTATCGCGTAATTTCTACGCGATTATCTTTTATTGATCCATTATTTTACTTTACGAATTTATTATAAGAATAATCGTTTTATTTATCAAATATAACTTTTATATGATAAAGGTGAAGTCTCTATTAAATATTCCTCATAACCCTTCAATTTAAGTTAATTGCTTTTAATCAGCCGATTAATTAATTACCGTTTATCGTGATCGAAATTTATTAATTTCATGTAATAATTTATAAATTTATTATTTTGACCACTTAACTCATATTCCTTTAAATTAATTATTTCAATGATTTTAACACGAGTTGGTATTATTATTATGATTTTTAACTCAACCCATATCGAGTCAACCCGAAATTACAAAACTGCCATTCTTCTTCTTCTTCTTCTTCTTCTTCTTCTTCCCGTCACCATTCTTCTCTTCACCCAAAACCAGCACCAAGCTCTTCTCTTTCGACCAAAATCTAGATCCTATCCTTCACCCATTGTCTCCCTTTCCTAGCAACCAAATTAGCAGCAACAATCAAAGGGCGACTGCACCACCACAGCGACGAACCAGCAGCCATGGCGACCTCGACCTGCTGCTATGGCGACTCAGACGTGGCCAGCAGCACCGCCCCACGCGTCCCCTTCTTCCCGCACAACAACCCAACGCCCAGAAGAAGAGAAACACTACCCTACAGCGTGGTATATGCAACTGGTCGTGACACAAACGCCATGGTGCTGTTGCTGCAATTCAGCAGGACGTGCTACCATCCTTGGCAATTTCAGCAGGACGTGCTACCATTCTTGGCTGTAAATTCTATGAAATCTCACCTTTAATTACTACAACATGAGTAAGGACGTTGATGCAGCAACTGATTAGCAAAAGATTATGACTTGTTGCTGTAATTAATCACAAACACACAAGAATTGCTGCACGGCAGCAACTTATGTTCGTGGGTGAATTCCTGGTTCTAATCCAGTTACATCCTCCCTTTTTCTTGTTGATTTCAGGTCTTAGTTTCCATGATTATCTTGTATTATAATCTTTGATCATATGTATGCATGCAAACTAAGAAGAAGAGAGGAAGAAACTTACCAAAACAATGGGGAAGCCGGCGTTTGTCCAAGGAGCTTATGTGCATGACGCCCCCCTCCTTCTCCTTATAAAATGAAAGAAGGCCTAGGGTTTATGAAAACACACTTCGTTGCCGGGTAAATGGGTAAGTGATACGGTTCACTTTACTAGTTTAAACGGTTAAATGGTATGGTTTACTTAACCGGGTAAAAATACTTAACCGGTTAACTAATACCTTCCACTTGACCGGGTAATTGATAATTAACCGGGTAGCGGGTAAATAATTTAAATAAATTCATGGATACCAACGTTCGATCCCACCGCGTCGAATATATATATATATATATATATATATATATATATATATATATTTATTTTTTCCGGGTCTTTACAAAACAATTACATACCATAGAAACTTTATGAAGCAACAAAAATAGCAAGGCAATCATGAATTGATGAAGTAGTAGAATTAGCAAGGCGGTCATGAAATGCATGCATACAAGAGAACAACACAGCAAAATATAAAATGAGCAAAAGAAGGGCAAGGGAAGCATAGCAAATAGGATACGAATATGAGATATAAGAATGCCAACTAGAGAGGAGAGTAAAAGGAGAGAAAGGAGAAGAAGATGAGAAATAGGCGGCTAGGGTGAGGAAGACGCCCCCAACAAGAAAATGACGGCTAGGGTATAGGAAAACACCCCCACACCAGAATTTAGCCGGGTAGAGAATAAAATATAATAATATAATAATAATAATTAATAAAATAATTTCACTAACGTTCCATCCTTCTCAGACCGTGTAAAATATGTTTTTTCTTTTTTCAATCTTTACAATCTCCCCAACCTAGAAATATATGGTCCCTGAAATATCATTATGGGCAACAAGACAGTCATGATTAATTATTTCTTCAGTATCGGTTCATGCTACTACAATTATAAAACTTTTATGCCACGAATAGGCTAGGGTATTTCCTTGCCATTTCTTGTTCAGTCTCCCCTGTAGCGTCCTCTTACTCCTGATTTTTCCACAATACTTTTACCAAAGAAATTTCCTTGTTCCTGAGTGTCTTTATTTCTCTTACCAAGATGCGAATCAGCTTTTCCTTGTAGGTTAAATTTGATTGTAGCTCTAAGTAATCAAAATTTGTGATTATATGATCTTCATCTCGTACAAATTTCTTTAGCATTAACACATGGAAAACATTGTGTACTCCAACTAGGCTTGGTGGCAATGCTAGTCTATATGCACAATTTGCAACTTGATGCAGGATTGGGAACAGTCTTATGAATCTTGGCTTCAACTTTCCTGATGTTCTAAATCTAATCACCCCCTTCCTAGGAGATGTCTTTAGGTACACAAACTGTAACACCCCAAATTCGGTCCGAGCTCGTCAACCGAACCGGCATGTTACAGGCTCTGGTTAGGTCGGCTAACCCGAACCCTCGCGCGGATCCAATCTCGGCATCTTAAGATGAAGATATTACTCGTCATGCATAGATGAATGCCAAAAATCCTAACATGATACTACATGGATGACATGCAAACTAAATTACACACCATCACAATTACGATCAAAATCGATGAAAATTCTAAAATAAAACGGACAGAATGTCCCCTAAAAGTGCAATTAGGGTCACCCTGTCAAAATACTATATATAAACATATATGCAAACATGTATCTATACATCACGCAACTTCATTCACACAATCTGTCATTGTGTTTTAACATTCAATCATGTCACATCATCATATCTTATCACCATCTGATGACATTCAATCATATCATACCATGTCTTAGCATTTCACAACATCTGCAATATAATAGTATCATAAACAAAATATAACCACTCAATGGACTGACATGTGTGCAAGCGACAACAATGTTGCCTCCGTCCAAGCTGGTTCCTCCAACTCGTAATTATTACCTACATATAGTATAAAAACACGTCAGTAACAAGTGTTACTGGTCCGGAAAATAAAATAACTATAACAAGCTGGCTATGAGAGCAAACTCTCATATGAAAGAAAACATCATATACTCCACGTGAACACTCTAAAGGGCACTACTGAGGAGCCATTGGGCTGCAGACCTGGTAGCATCCCGAACTTACTGATCTGCTGCTGGTACTGTGCCGCTCTCGGCACTTCTTTTTCAGTACTTCACGTAAAACTTTATCCTAAGCCCTCTCCTTACCTCCATATTTCTCCTGGCCTTGAGCACAAAGGTCGAGTACTCTCAGGCAGTCGCCTTTAGTACCCTTTGAACCACAAGTCTGGACATGCGCTGTACTAAACAATACCCGTAAACCTCCACGTTCTCCGGGTGTGAGGAACTCAAACGCGGAGTTGTCAGGATCCCTCGGGAATGGAACAGTCCGCTGGCACTAATCTAGAGCCCGCTTTGACTATCACGGCATCCGCTCATGGTACGTGCAGTCGGTTTCTCCATCTCTCGTCTCACTGAAAATGCGAAAACTACATATATATAGGGCTGGGTAGGGATTTATATAATAGGCCCGAAGGCAACTTGTGGTGGATCTTGTTTTCAAAATCATCCTCGAGGGATCTCATCATCGAGGGGTTATTAATCCGAAAATCTGTTCGGCTAGATGGGCCGAGTTAAGTGGGATCCAATAAAACGCCACTTAACCCGTCCTACAAATGATAAGATAAACATACAATAGAAAGACGTAAAACAGAGTCGAGTCCTAAACGGACCTGGTAGAAGCTCCAAGCGTGTCATCGCGCCTAGGCAGCGAGCTCCTACTCCGTACCTACACATCAAAACTAAATGCTAACGCCCGCTAACTAAATGATGCATCAAACTCAATAAACATCAATAACAATCAATAATCATAAATATGAAAATAATTCTAACTCATCCTATTCATACCAATTTTATTGTATTTTTCCTAAGTTACATTACTCGATTAGCATGCTCAACTCGATCTACCTCATCAGATCACTCACTATTCATTCCCAATTAATTGCATCATGCAATCATCACTACACTCATACTCATACATTTATCATGACAATTATTCAATTCTAGCATGTTATGGTAACAATCATCATCAATTTTAAATAATCAAATCGGAGGTAATTATACCTCACGTTGTCGGCAATCGACGACGGCTAGGGTTCCATCGCGCGTCTCGTAGCTCGAATTCGGCGCTCATCGGCGTCCGACGTTCGATCGGGATCGACTGGATGAGCTCCGCGGAAGATCTGGCGAATTCCCGTGAATCTGATTTTCCGGTAGGTTCTGGCAGTTTTCCAGTGGCTTCAGTAGTTTTTCGGCACATTTCCGACGGTTTTTCGGCGACAATTGCCGGCGGTGTCTACTAGCTTGATAGGGGTCATATAGGGTACCATTGGAACCGGCTCTGTGAGCCCGACACATCCATGACATCGACGTGGTTGGCCGAGGTGGTGGACTCACCGGAAACATGGCTAAACAGGCCGTGGTGGTGTGGAGATCCAGCCGGGATGGGCAGCGCCAGCCTCCGTTCCAGTCGGGGAAGGTCACTGGGCTATCGATGGTGATGAGGCGACCACCTGATCGTGGCCGCGACGGTCACCGGCAGCGGAATCAGTGACGCGACCGAAATATTGCCGTGGCACTAGGCAAGGCGATTCCGGCATCACGGTGGCCTGGCAACGGCTGGGGCTTTTCGGGGCGGTACGACAACGCCGTGGCAGAGTTGGGCGGCGACTATCGACGGTCGGGCGGCGTCGACAGCGGCGACGGCGACACTGCATGGAGGCGGCGTCAGGGAAGGGTTTGGGCGAGGAAGAATGGGTCGGGGTGAGAAAAACAACTAGGTGGCAATATCGTAAATAATACTTGACTCGTGTCTAGCTCGAGTCAAGAATAACTAAGTCGTAGAAAATCCTAAAAAAATCCAGAAAAATCGGAAAAAATCCCGTAAAATCAAATAAACACCAGAACATCATAATGATATGCTCTAGAACTATCAACCCACCCAACTACCCGTAACGCATCCTAACACGGTGAACAGCCTAAAACTAATTTTACGATCCACTATATATAAAAATAAAAAAAACAACTGGCATACTCTTATATATTCTGATAACTCATTCTGTTCTGCTGTATTCATGACGTTATCATCATATATTTGGGTACACATGACCCTCATAACTCATTCACATGACTGGCATCGGCTCAATACATGTGTTCTGAAACTGATTTGACTCAAAAATAACGGTCGAACCGACCGGTTCTGAATATAAAACCCTGACCCGAATTGTGGGTTTTACAATCTTCCTTCCTTATAAAAATTTCGTCCTCGAAATTTCAACTCAAGGAGGTTCTACTGAACTAATACTTGGAAGCTAGATACACACCAGTTGTATCCTCTACTCTTAGATTGCCATGTACCTCCTCACTTACTGTAGCTGCGCCGTCATGGCGGGTTTTGCTTGTGATGCTGTCAATATCAACATTTTGTTTCTAAGCTATCTATGCCTGTTCTAACATGACCATCATCATTCTCTTCTGTTCTGATCCCTACTGCTAACTCGGCGGGGAAACTTAGGTCACCCCTAAGGGCCTACTGGGTTGGTCAAGCAGATACTCTAGAGTAACTTAATCTGAGCTATGTATGGAAAACTATGTCGAGGGTAAGACCACCTTCTAACATCTACCCATGTCCCTGAACCTCACCTATGTGAAAGGTCCAACTACATATACTCTCGGGAAACTTCATCCTAGGTCCTACAACCATCCTAAAGTATGTTATGAGTCTCCTGCTAGGTCGAGTGTATAAACTAATGAGCTGCATGGCTCACTGTTGCCAGTCTAGATCCAACTCTCAAGTGTCCCTATATAAGGAACTGGACCGCTCACTAGGTCCTAGTTGACTCGATCCTGAGTCAAGTATCTCACTCTATTCTATAAGAGAACAAGGATGGCTGCTATGACTCAGGTGACTATCTATACAACCACTAACTACTAGTGAAAGGAAGCGAGAACACCTGTACATACACAGTGTGTCTCAAGGAGTATGATAACATACTCTGCATGGTCTATAGAGCCTGCATCTGGTCTGTGGCATGTGATCTAGTCAATGTATACTCATCTCAATCCTCTGGGTAAACTGATGGTAAAGCTGATATACCTAGAGGGGTGAGTGGAAATTCTCGAGTGAAAACTCCCCTCTGTCTAACCTCTCTAGGTTATAGGAAAAGAGGCTGAATCTCATGGAAATCTTGTCCCACTACTCAAGAAATGTCACAAGGTAATATCTCATCCTCACATGTGGTATCTGATGCCAAGTAAATGTGGTATCTGATGCCAAGTAAATGGGGGAATCCACTAGGTTAAGAAATACCCACTACATAGGCATGTCACTCTAATCTATAGTAAGGTCAAGGTATCATGTAAATAGCAAGGGAGCTAAAATCCCTATGTAGCATACTGGGTGGCCAAAATATCGGTAGGTCTATGGACTTGTCTCTGAGATCACCACGATTTACTATGCCACAGGTGATCAGTCTGTGGAACAATCTCGAGAAAAGAATAGTCCCATGAACTAAACGAAAATCCCATTGCCATACAAACAATCTCAAGAAAAAAATAGTCCAATAATAGAGTCCTCTAGCTGTCCCGACTCTACCCATCCTTCCATGCTCATACCTGTGGAGGTAATTCCGCGTTAGTGATAAAAACACTAAGTTGTATAATTACAAGAAATAATTAACATATCCCACAACATCTGAATTACGTCTTTTAGTGATTATGAGCCTATGCTGAGCTCTTAATATGCTGCGAAGGTGGCCACCCATCCAGCTATAATCCCATGTATGTGCACACACGCTACGTAGCCCTCGACCTATAGTTACTGATATTTACCATTGACTTACCCTCTCGGTATCACAAGTGCATAATGAGCCATCTTGCGCCGCTGCGCCCCATCACCTCTTTCGGCATGGGGGCAGGTATTTAATCCACATAGTAATTTTTTCAAGAATTAATTTAATTAAATAATATTTACGGTTCATTCTAAGATTTACAAAACCCTGAATAAATTAACCTAATTAATTTTTTCAGGGGTAAATTTTACAATCTCCCCAGCTTGCAAATTTTTGTCCTAAAAATATAACAAGGAGAAAAATCGGGGTTTTACAATTTCCTTAGCTTGGGAATTTTCGTCCTCCAAAATATAACGGGGTCATCAGGAGAAAAATTGGTGTTTTTTCTTCTTGATTTAAGCATTGCCATTCATATGCATATCTAAAGTGGGGCACAGTGTCCTATGACATTGTTATCCATATCGCACAGGTGTCCCATACCACCCATACAACCTAGATAAGACCTCCAATTGTAAAGGCGTCTCATATATGCTCATTGGCTTAAGCGTTGCGTGCACCTAGCATGACACATAAGTGGCACACCCATCATTATTTACCATCTAAAATAATGAAAATTAATTCTATAAAAGAATGACCAATTCGTATATAAGAGAAATTTTACCCTTGGGATAGTGGACTCTTAGACTTTTAACAAGGTAATGATTGATTTGCATGGTTCCATGGGAAACACAGCGCTGATACCATTTGCAACGACCCGGCCCAAATTGCAACTAATGGGCCTAAGTCATTTCTTTAAAATGGTTAACCCAAGTTAAAGATCTATAGTCTATTCTCACTTATAAACAAGATCTTCTCCCACCACTTTACCTCCCTGCATAAGGACACATCCTAAACCCAACAGGGACGCATCACTGAAGACTACGAATTCTTCATAACCATTTGGCAGTGTCAAGACTAGTGTAGTTGTTAGACTCTTCTTTAGAGACAGGAAACTCTCCTCACATTTACTACTCCATTTGAACTTGACCCCCTTCCTTGTGAGTTTGGTCATCGACGATGCTACTAAGGAGAAGGCTTTAATGAATTTCCTATAGTAACCCGCTAAACCAAGGAAGCTTCTGATATCAGTGACTGACTGGGGTTGTGGCCAATCAGTGACCGCTTTCACTTTTGATGGAGCCACTGCAAGTCCGGCCTTTGAGATAATATGACCAAGGAAGTTTACATCCTTCAACCAGAAGTCACACTATGAGAGCTTGGCAAATAGTTGATTTTCTCTCAGAACTTGAAGAGTAATGGACAAGTGGTTCACATGCTCTTCTGCATTATTTGAATAGACCAGAATGTCGTCCACAAATACGATAATAACTTATCCAAGTATGCATGAAATACTATTTTTATGAGTGACATAAAGGCCACTGGTGCATTTGTTAGACCAAAAAGCATGACCAAAAACTCATAATGTCCATATCGCGATCGGAAAGCTGTTTTCTGTATGTTTAATTCCTTTACCCACAACTGGTGATAACCAGACCGCAAGTCTATCTTAGAAAATACTCCGACTATTTTTTGCTGATCAAACAAGTTATCAATCCTCGGTAAGGGGTACCGATTCTTGACTGTCACTTGATTGAGTTGGCGATAGTCAATACACAGCTGAAGTGATCCATCCTTCTTTTTCACAAAAAGAACAGGGGTTCCTCAGGGTGAAGTACTTGGTTGGATGAAACCTACCTGCAACAACTCTTCTAGTTGACTCTTTAACTCATTGAGTTCTGCTGGAGCCATGTAGTATGGTGCTTTAGAAATTGGTGTTACTCCATACACTAGGTCAATGGCGAACTCCACTGCCTGCTTAGGAGGGAAAGTTTGTCTAGGAATACATCAAGAAACTTTGCTACCACAGGACTCATGGACAGCTATTTGGGTTTGGATTCAGACTCAACTAAGTTAGCCAAAAAGGGTTTACAACCCTCACCAAACAACTCGACTGCCTCACTGATTGACATGATACAAGATGATGGATCATGCAATGACCCTTGGAAAATGACTCCCATCTCACAATTACAAGGTTTTGTCACCACTCTCTTCCCTTTACAGTCAAGAAAAGCTTGGTGTGCAGAAAACCAGTCCATTCCCAATAGTACATCATACCATTTTACCCCATACATGATAAAGTTCCACAAATAGGGTTTCCCTTGTATATCTAAAGATAGGTTAGTCACTCCCAAAGTTGTGACTTCATCGTCTCCCATTGCAGCAGTGGCTCTATAGGACTTGGATAATGGGGATGCTTGGAGTCCTAACCTCTTGACTATTTGAGATGAAATGAATGAATGTGTACACCCCGAATCAAATAAAACATCCACAATGACTCCTTCGATTAGAATTTTACCTCGGACAGTGTGATCATCCTCCTCAATATCGTCGACTTCAACTGCATAGAGTTTCACCTTCCTTTGTCTGCCAGTTGTGCAGGTGTTGGGTAGCGAATAAGAGCTGGTGCCTTCCCTTTCTTAGGCTGGTCCTATTGTCGCTTCAGAGGCTGACGACACTCCCTCTGTATGTGTCCTGTCCTTCCGCAGTTGTAGCACCTACGGGGCTCCCTGCATTTCCCTGAATGCATCTTGTTGCAATTTTCACATCGCCTCAATGGGATATCCTCAAACTTCCTTTTAAGGTTCCCCTCTATGTTCCCTCAGTAGTTCTGCTATTGGTGTCCTACTGACCTGTTTTGGTTACTAACAGGGTTGGCATTTTTGTGCTGTGAAGTAACCTTTCCTTGCTTTTGTGCCTGGTCATATTCGTACACCAATTCTTGGGTAGTGGCTGAATCAATCACCTTGGTTATCATACTCTTTGGCGCTGTAGCAATTTTACCCCTCAATTCTGGCTTCAATCCCCAAAAGAATTTGTCAGCTCTAGCCTTATCAGTTGCTAGAATCCCAGGTGCAAAACGCTCCAACTATAAGAATTTCTTGGCATATTCCCGGACTGAATCCTCCCCTGAACCAAATTGGCGAACTCTAGTGCTTTCTTCTGAACAATGCTCGGGAAAATATAGTCCATTGAAAGCTGCCACAAATTTTGCCCACGTGATGGAAGAAATCTCACGTGGATGGATTGTGGTTTTTTCCATGGATTTCCACCAGTAAGATGCTTCCTCCTGAAGCGTGCATGTTGCCAACCTCACTTGATGGCGGTGGGGCATAGACAGAGCCCTAAACACTTTTTGGTAATGTCTATCTAGCTCTCTGCCTTCATTGGATCGATCCCTCCAATGGATACCTTAGCTCCATTCTTCCTGAAGTTTTCCACAGTGTAACGGTCACTATCATCAATAGCTAGCGGCAACACTTGTCGGACTACCAGTGGCATTGGGTTTGGAAGCTCCCCTGGTTCGCTCAGATCTACTAACCCAGCCCGCCCTTTGGCACTCCCCTGACCACCGTCTGGGGTGATGCTAGGACCCGCTGCTGAGTTTGAGGCTTCATTCCCTACTACCACTATTGGTAATTGATGAACAATATTTTGAACCACAGAATTTGTATTTGCTAAAGACTGTGCCAGTCCATGTATGGTCGTCACGATCTGGGCCAATACACTCTCTTTGTTCGAATTTGACTGAGTAGATCGGTTTGACTGCCCACGAGTGCCCGCCATCTAAAACGTCGAAAATTCTTCCCATCATGGTTTATTAATATGTTCCTTTTCAGTTATGACATAGGTTTATTAGTGAATGAATTTGTTAATTAATAACATAAAACATTGGGAAAAGATAAGTACTAGACTTTTCAACAAGGTACTTGAGTCATAAAGTGTGAGCGTGTGGGAAACCAGGCTCTGATACCACCTGTAACGACCCGCCCTAACCAGCTGAGGGTTACTAAAAATATAAATGATGTAACAATAACATTCAAGAACATGAATCGTAATATGGCAAATAAGTCTAGAAATTTATAATTCCTAAAAATAAATCGTGTTATGATAACATGTGACAATACATAAAATAAATTAACTACGTGACCACAAAGTCCCACAGTCACTGACTGTTTCCCATAGCCACATTTATAATATAAGAGAATAAAAGGAAGTCCAATTTATTATCAATTCACAAAACCTCGGTAGGTAAAAGAACCACCAACCACACTTTTAATCCTCAGTTCAAAGCTGCTCACCTGCGGAGGCAATTTTGCGTTAGTGATAAAACCACTAAGCCGCATAATTAAATGAAACAAGTCAATATAATCCCTATTATCATTTCTCGAGATTTTTAGTCATTATGAGCCTATGGTGACCTCTAATTATGCTGGGAGGGGTGGCCCCACCATCCAGCTACAATCCCATGTATGCGCACACATGTTACATGGCCCACGACCTGTAGTTACCGATATTTACCATTGAAACACCTTCTCCGTATCATAAGTGCATAATGAGCCGTCTTGCGCCAGTGCACCCTATCACCCCTTTTGGCATTGGGGCAGGTATTTAATCTTTCAAGGGGTGTTGCCCTGTGTCGAATTGAGCTAATTCATTGACCCCGGTTGCTCTTGGCGCATGATGGTCAGATATGAACTCAAGTCAACCAAGACTCTCACATAGAAATTTTTTTAAGGGGTGTGGCTCCGTGTCGAACTGAGTCAATTCCTTGACCCTTGTTGCGTTCGGTGTGTGGTGGTTGAATCTGGGCTCAGGCCAACCAGGGCTGCCAAAAAGGGAAAATACATTATTTTAAATAATTATACGGAGCTAGATAGTTCATAAGTGAACTGCAACCATGAACAACGATCTTAATCTGAACGAGAACATAAAATTATACATAAGTATAATTTTATTTGAGTATAAATGCATGCAACTAAATGACTTAAATATATCATTATTAGAATTCAACAACATAAAACATGCATTATTCAACAATCTTAAATATCAAATTCTCAACATTTACAATAAGTCTATTGAGATAATTAATTATTCATGGGACATAATCATTTGAGTCATACTTTACATTTAAAATTAATTGTTTAAATCATAATTCACACTTAACTAATGATAAAATAATTATTAACCTATAAACAAGTGTTTAATTATTATTATTAGTATATTTTTCATTGAGATGATAATTACCTAACCACGATCTTGACGATTTAGTTTACAGTTTTAATTTTTAATCACTATCATTATTAATAGCCATTTTAGTGGCTACTAGATACTTAATTCATTAAATAAAAACTTAGGTATATCTATAATTATTTATTAACTTTTTATTCATTGCTGAATAATTAATTGGCAATTAATTAAGTCATCCTATTAAATTATTTAAAATGACTTGTATTATTCTAATTCAAAGATACTACTAATAAAATTATTTTAAATTATTCAACTCAATAAAAGTTCAAACTTTATTTATTTTCATTAAGCTATTTAGGTTCAACGTTTGTGATTTTTACACAATTATAATTTAATAACCCATATTATTGCCTGAATCATATTTGATGGCGTGTTATTTTCACTATTACATAATATTAATTTTTGAAAATGGCAAAGGTACCCACTTTATCTTATAAATCACACAAAAAATGTCATACTTAATTTATTAATTAATTGTATTTAATAAACTATAATATCAACTATATTATACATGGATTAACAGTGTTTTACTTAAATAAACAGTGACTAATCATAGTTGAAAATTAGTTCATACTTAACCACCCTATGCTTACCTACGCGTATTTTTAACCTAAATATTAAAGACACCATCTTTGTTACTTTAATCAATTATAACATGAATAGGTAACTTACAAAACTATAATTAATTTATTAATTAACAGCATTTAATATCAATATAAGTAATTTGTTTTCTTTTTTTATACACAACAAATGGCCACATCACCTAACACACATAACCTCACCAATACCACAAGTAGTTTTCTCATGTAAAATCATGAGAATGAAAGGTCTGTAGACATGAGCTAGAACATGACAAAATCTTGCTGCATACATGTTACGACTCAAGCACAAGTCATCCCGGGGATCTGATTTAAACTTTGATCATATGCGATTCTAGGAATTCCTAGCAAGGGCCTTCGTGGTGATCCATACTACATGAAAAACGGGCTAAATTCTAAAAAAATACTAACAAAACCCAGAAATTACTAATGGTAGAGATGCGGGTAACAGTCACAATGCTTCCAAGGGGAGGGATATATTTCAAATGGGTAGATGTAGATCTCTCCTTTTCTGGACGAACCAGTTAACAACCCAAGGAAAACTGATAAGGTAAGGGTGATAAAAAAAATCACAACCGTATCATGGCCGTTGCTTGCAGCGACAGGCACTACACGCATCAACTCTAGGTGTAACGTGGCAAATAACGTCCTGCACCAAGGACCACGATGCCTGCCCAGCAGCACCGGTGGAAAAGCTTACCTTCTTCCCACACAACAACCCACACCGTCAAGGCCAAACACTGTGGAAATGCACGACGGGAGCCTTGGCCTACGAACTGAAATTACATGCCTAACTTGACAAAGCACCGAAAAAAACGAACCCAATGCATGAAAATCATAAGATGCTAGGGACCCTCCTACTCAATTATCCTAAACAAACAATTACATGCCATAGAACCTTGAAGAAGCAACAAAAATAGCCAGGCGATAATGAATTGATGAAGCAGCAGAATTAGCAAGATGAAATGCATGCATACCGGAAAACAACACAACAAAATATAAAATGAGCAAAAGATAGACAAGGGAAGCATATCGACCAGGATACGAATACGAGATTTAAGAATGCTGCCTAGAGAGGAGAGTAAAAGGAGTGAAAGGAGAAGAAAATGAGAAATAGGTGGCTGAAATAGGTTGCTAGGGTGAGAATAAAATATAATAATAATAATAATAATATAATAATAATTTCTCCAATGTTCCATCCGTTCCAGACTGAGTAAAATATATATATATATATTTTTAACAATCTTTACTGCGAATGTCCGGACTTGTGGTTCAAAGGGTACTAAAGGCGACTACCTGAGAGTACTCAGTCTTTGTGCTCAAGTCCAGGAGAATTATGGTGGAAAGGAGAGGGCTTAACATATACCAGTAGTCCCGTGGGACCAAAATATGAAATGAGAAAATCTGCAACAGTAGAATAGTTAGTTCAGGATGCTACCGGGTGTATAGCCCAGTGGCTCTTCAGCAGGTCCCCTTTAGGGCGTTCACGAGAAGTATATGCATGTTTTCTTTCATATGAGAGTTTGCTCTCATAGCTAGTTTGATATTAATTATATTTTTGGACCACTAACACTAGTTACTGACATGTTTTTATTATATATGTAGTTGATGATAATGAGTAAGATGAGCTAACCTGGACGGAGGAGCTGTGATATCTCTTACACACAATCACACGCGCGAATCGAATGTTTGTTTTGAATGTTTCGATTGTGTTGTTATGTTATTATTAACAATGAAATACTTAAAAAGATTGTGGTAAATAGATATGGATAGTGATAGTATGATTTGAAACAGATATTAGTGTCCAAGTCGAATGATAAAAGCAAAATATTAATAGAATAAATAGGTGGGTCAAGACCGAAATGTCAAGAATGTTTTGATGATTGAAATAAATGTTTATGTGAAAAATATGATGCAACGAATGTATATTGATGTATATAATTATACATGATGTATATAATTTTATCGATTTTCTTCAAAATTATTTTGGTATAAAAATTGGTTTTCGTGTTATTCATGTAGTCATGTTAGGTTTATTTTTGTACATTCATCCATGCATAGCAATAGACATCTTCTATCTCAAGACACTGAGAGTTGATTTGCAGGGTTGGGTTTGGGTTAGCCGTCCTAACCGGGACTAGTGACATTCTAATTCGGTTCTCAAGCATGAACCGAATTTGGGGTATTACAGTTTTGGTATCATAGGAAGCTCTCGCTCGATTCAGTTAGAAGATATTTTCATACATGATGTGTGTGCAAAGATTGCTCCATGTCCAGATGGCAGGTATGTATTTCTGTCCTTGTCTTTGATTTACAAATTTCTCACCAATAGGTAGTATGATAGTATTTTCAAGATTAGATCAGTGAGTAGGGGTAATTACGGTAAGAACTCGAAGTACTTGGAACAATATTCCATCGCCTCCTTCTCCCAAACAAGCTAGCCTGCTCATGTTCACAGCAAGACGGTGTCTAGCCAATCAAAAGCCGCACTGCAGCCAAGAAATCCTAGTGAGCCAAGATTGGTAAGCCGCCGCAGTGGAAGCCATCATAGTGGAAGCTGCCGCAGCTTTAGAAGCCTTCAGACCGAAACAGAGGCTGTCATTGCATAGTTGGTAGAGGTACAAATGCAAATGCAACAAAATCAAGAGGAATTCTGAACAGAACTACGACAAATAGCTCTCGCCATAGCAGAAACATAGAAGAAATTAGCTATGGATGATGAGGCACGAGGGAAGCTTGTAGTTCCCAAGGGGTCTCTGCCACTGCCACCTCCATCGCTACATGAGGGGACCACTCCTACAACAATTCCACTGGTCATCCCATTTCAAGCAGGAAGGTGTACAGAGGGAAGTGGACCTGGAGGAACTCTAGGGTTTGGTAATACTCTAGTAGGGGCAGTATTGCCATTTTTGTAATTCGAGATTGGACAAGGATCAAACAAATTGGCAAAAAGGCCAACAAAACAAAGGGTAGGGACAAAGAAACACTGATTAGCAATCATCAAGATAGCAACAAAGGGGACTTAATTAGAGGGGAACGATGGCTGCAATGATAGGACAAGAATAGGTAGGTTTGGATCAAAGAGGAATTTAGATAACATCACTAGCAGTACTGTCCACTTTAGCACCACCATGGACAGTGAGGATGGACACATTCACAATTGCTGAAGAATTGGAGGATACGGCAGACGTGATAGGTACTCGTCAGATTTCAAATTTAGTGGATAGCTACGAGAGTAAAGCCTCCTTGATTTAAAATTTCGAGGAAGAAATTTTTCTAAGGAGGGAAGATTGTAAAACCCGAGATTTGAGTCATTATTTTCAGTCAAATCAATTTCAGAACAGGCATATCAAGCCGAGGACGGTCTTGTGTTATGAACCATGCGAGTCATGTGTGCCCAAGTACATCATGATAACGTCAGTAAGACATCAACGAATGAGTTATCAGAATATATGAGAATACATCAGATTTTTCTTTATTTATTTTAATTAGCTCATAGATTATTTTTAAGCCGGATAACACATTAGGATGCATTACGAGTAGTTTGGTTGGGTTATTAGTTATAAAGCATGCCATTGTAATGTTGTGTGTATTATGTTTTATGGGATTTTTCCCTATTTCTCTAGATTTTTTAGAATTATTACAAGTTAGTATTATTTTTCTAGAGTCAAAGTAGAGTCAAGTTTTAATTACGAGACGAACATTCATTTTTCTCACCGACCATTCATTTTTCTCACTAACTATTCATTTTTCTCACTGACCATTTTTTTCTCATAGACCGTTCATTTTCCTAACCGAATATTCATTTTTCTCCCCAACCACTCATTTTTCTCACTGACAATTATGTATAGAATTTTATCCGATCTTATTTGGTAATGAATTGTTTTATGATTTTATTGTGATACAAATGGTGTGATTGTAAATAGGTGTTGGTTTAAATTTAAATTCATGTTAACGAATGATAATAGTGAATTAGAGTTTGAATTTAAATGCATGTAATAGATGTTGTTGTAATGTATGGATTGATGAAGAGTGTAGCATTCATGCATTATACTAGGAATTAGTATTTACTCTTGATGTGTAGGTACGAAATAGGAGCTCGCTGCCTAGGCACGAGGACACACTCAAAGTTTCTACCAGGTCCATTTAACACTCGTTTCCTATTTTACACTCTACTCTATTTTGTATTGTTTTATTACATGCAAGACAAGTTAAGTGGCATTTGATCAGATCCCACTTAACTCGGGTCATTTAATGTAGCAGCATGTTAGGTTTATTTTTGTGTATTCATCCATGCATAGCGATAGACATCTTCCATCTCGAGACACTGTGAGTAGATCCACAGGGTTGGGTTTGGGTTACCCAACCTAAGTGGGACCAATGATATTCCGGTTTGGTTCCCAAGCTGGAACCGGATTTCGACTGTTACAAACAGAGGCAGAGAAGCTAATAGAACCAAGGCCAAGGCCAGAGAGGCGAAGACCAATAGCCATCGAGACAATAGCAGAGGGGATAGAACTAGAGAAGGTACATGGTAGCAGGGCAAGCTAGACAGTAGAGGGGTAGACAATAGGCACCACAAGCTCAAAATTAGAGGGAATAGAATTAGGCGGAGCTAGAAGCAGCATCGCCTGCCATTGCACAGTAGCAACAAGTGTAAAACCCACGATTCGTATCAGGGTTTTATATTCAGAACCGGTTGGTTCGACCGTTATTTTCGAGTCGAGTCAGTTTCAGAACACGTGTACTGAGCTGACACCGGTCTCGTGTATGAGCCATGAGGGTCATGTGTACCCAAGTATATGATGATAACGTCATGAACACAGTAGGAAAGAATGAGTTATCAGAATATATGAGAGTCTGCAGTTTATTTATTTATTTTTTTGTTATGATATATAATGGATCGTAGAATTAGTTTTAGGCCGTTTACCGCGTTAGGACGCGTTACGGGTATTTTGGGTGGGTTGATAGTTCTAGAGCATATCATTATGATTTTTTTGGTGTTGTTTGATTTTATGGGATTTTTCCCAAATTTTTTTGGAATTTTTTACGACTTACATATTATTTTGACTCGAGTCGGAGACGAGTCAAGTAATATTTACGACTTTGCCACTAAACACCCCCGCGCCATTCCTTTCTTTTCCCAAACCCTCGCCGCGCGCCGCCACTATGCATGCTGCCGCCGCTGCTGTGGACGGCCGCCCAGCCACCGATCGCCGCCCCTAGCTTGGCCACGACGTTGCCGTGCCGCCCCGACCAGCCCCGGCCACTGCTAGGCCACCGTGACGCCGGAATCGCCGTGCTAGTGCCGCGGCCAAGCTTCGGTCACCGTCGCCACTTTCACTGACGGCGACTATCGCCACCACGATCAAGGGGTCTTCACAGCACCACCGACCGCCGAGTGACCTTCCCCGACCGGAACGGAGGCCAGCGCCGCCCAGATCGGCCGGATTCTTCTCTCATCGCCGCCGCTCTGTTTTAGTGCTTTTCCGGTGAGCTGTCACCTCTGTTGGCCGCGTCGACCTCGTAGCTGAGTCGGGCTCACCGAGCCGGTTCCGAGGGTACCCAACACGACCACTTTCCAGCCAATAAACGTCGCCGGCGATAGTCGACGGAAAACCACCGGAAGCTGCCGAAACTGCCGGAAGCCGCCCGAAAACCGCCAGCAGCTGCCAGAAAACCAGAATTTTTGC
>JAURVB010013098.1:0-51580 GCA_033002965.1 Piper betle
CGGGTCGGTTCACGAGTGAGCCGAAACGGGGTGTTACAAGTTTTCCTCCTATATTCAAAAAAATAGATTTAAAAAAAATAAATTTACATTCGTCAAAAAAATTTCTAAAAACAAGCTTATCTTCATCCTACTTTTATTTATTCTTGGGTTGGTTTAGTGGTTTGTGCAAAGTTAGCACCTTACATTTGCATTTTTTTTATTAAATCTCTCGAACGCTCACCTTATTTTTGTTAGATTTATTAATTACTGTGTTTGAGAAGGTCCTACCGTTTTTTGGGCGACACCTTTAGTTACAATTTTTAGTCTTAAATGAGAACGAGGAGATTTTGTTTAGTGCTTCAAAAAGTAAAGCTCTCCGGCGGAAGTTTAAACTCTCCAAAAAGTGGGTGTTGGTCTAACGAGCGAACATGTCATGCTTTGACATCGTTCACCTATAGATATTTTTCAAATTAGATTAAAAGAAACAACAATAAAAAATGCAAGCAAACTTTAAGAATAAATTATATAATTTGTGAAACTAATCACTGGCTATTAGTCTGAAGAAATAAAAGAAAAATCAGATATATGTTAGATATATTTATAAAAATTTTAATGCATAAATAATTATCAATGAAGTTAATATTATTATAAATAATCATAACAATAATAATCGTTATAAATAAATCAAAAAATATAAAGACGATTAAATATAATAATTATATTAAAATTCTACATAAAATTTTTATATATCAAAAATATTATCCAAGTTGATAATAAATATTTCAAACTAACTTAAGATTTCATTTAATCAATAAAATAAAATATGTGATAAAATATTTAATAAATAAAAATTGATTTTTTGTACGCATATGTATTAGAATATTATATATTACATTAAATAATAAATATTTTAATAATATAAATTAGATGATTAAAAACATGTAATAAAACGGGTGTTAAGTATATCCAATTGTATTTAATTAGTAAATACATTGTCTAATGTGAGAGTTATGATTATAATTTATTTTAATAATTTTTATTAAAAAATAATTAATTTATTCTTTTATTTATTTTTATATTTAAATATTTTTTTATTTAATTAATTAGATATTTTAATTTAATAAAGAGTTCAATAGAATTATGGATGAAGATTTAATATTCTAAAAATGAAACTTAAATTAATACTAATCATAAATATATAATATATTTAATTGATAATGAGAGTTTCTATAAATATCAATAATTTTTTTGTTAAAAATAATAAAAAGAATTATTAATAAAAACATTTTTTATTATGAATATGCATAATAAGGAGCCGGACTACAAGTTTTTGGCCAACATTTATTGACAACTATTAACCCTACATTTATAAATGTCATTCATATTAGTTGATGTGTGCTCAGAATTGATTGCATTAGAAAGGAAAATTTTATAAAAGCGCATTACTTAACAAAAATAATTATTTTACAAGTTTAAAATAAAATTTATTTAATTTATAATATTTTATTAATTACTCCTACAATGAAAAATAACAATCACCTTTAATAAAATAAATAAATAACAAAATGAAGCCCATCCCTCTCCATCGATCTCGTCTCCTCTCGACCGCCGCTGATTATTTGTCGTCGATGTCTTCCTCTCTCACCCGATGGCGCTATCATTCCATCCACCGAGTTCCCGGCCGACGAGATTTTCATAGCAGGCAAGCTTTACCCCTTCTCCTTCCTCCGTTTCCCATGTCGCCGGCCGTAAATCGCTGACTTACCGGTGACATGACATATCGTCGATATTGTGTTGCCCGCGGGTGGATTTCGTGTCGTCTACCTACCGACACTGTAAACCATGGTTTATACGCATTCACGATTCGTAGTCTCATTCTTATGATAGTTGGTTTCCCACATTTTTTATGCATGTTTGCCCCCACATGTGTAGCGACATTAGTGTGAGATGTGATTCGGCTTTTTTTATAGATTTCAAATACTGGTATATATGGCTCAACTTGTTGTTGTTATTGTATGCTTTCAACTTGTTCATATATATATATATGCACCAAGGCAAGCCTAATACGATTGCACCTGTGCCGCAATATATGGCAGTCACATTTGCTTGGAGTTTGCCTGAATATTTATTTGGTTTTTGGCAGTACAAATAGCAAATTTTCAACGCATATCAAAGTTTGGAATTTGAGTACATGTAGAAAGGATGCCTTAACAACTTCCACCATATCATCCGTTGCCAGCGGACCATTGGGTTTACCTCAGATTAATGATATAAATTCTACTAGCTAAGAAATGGGTAGACCACCATATGCATAAAGGTGTACTTATTAAAAATGTCCATGCATTATTGTTATGTCGTAATATATATATATATATATATATATAGAGAGAGAGAGAGAGAGAGAGAGAGAGTGATGATTGAAAGAGAAAACTTCAAATGTGAGAAACTTTGAGAAACTTGATAAGAGTCGTCAGATTCAATTGGATGGTGGAGATTGAGATTGAATTAGTTACCTAACTAACTCCATCTTTTGACCCGGTGCGTTCGTTCATATCTAATGGCTCTGGAGAAGGTTCTCAAAGTATCACGTTTTAAAGTTTCTCTCACTATCATGACTATATATATATATGCGCTGAAGGAGGTGTTAATCTCATGTCATAGACATGAATAAGTAGTGTGCTTTTTGAAACTCCCTTGTCTGACTCTCTGTGTTGTGAAGTGGTGAAATTTAAGGATTTCTCATGTTAGAAGCCGCAAATTTTGCTAACCCTAGTTGGATTGCTTATGTTTGTAGGAATATGCTATTTGCATGATCATTTAAGATCAGAAAATTACATATGTTGGAGAAAAGTAGTGTTTTGACCATGCCAGAATTGCCGGAGCTAGTGAAAGAGCACAAGCCCTGGCAGTGGGCATTTTCCATTTGTGGGATCATGGCCACTCTCCTCGTTTATGGCATCTTACAGGCACCTCCTTACATCGTTTTTTATTTTCTTGCAATATGGAATACTTGTGCTTGCTTTTATTGGTGATTTTAAGATTTATTAATTTTGACATGTCTTGAATTTTGGAATTGTGGTCTTTGAGATGGTTTTGGGCTCTATGAAGAGGAGTTCTTGTTGGTTGGCTTGATACATGTGCAGGAAAAGATCATGAGAGTCCCATATGGTGAAAATAAAGAGTCCTTTAAGTATTCGTTGTTTCTTGTCTTATGCAATCGAGTTACGACTTCTGCTGTTTCTGCTGTGGCTCTTTTGGTAATTGGTTTTATGTATTACCTTTCTTTGCAGGCTATACCTTCATGTTTCATTCTGGCATGTACTGCTATATTTTTATCTCACCTTTTCTTGTGTGCAGGCTAGCAGAAAAGCGTTTAATCCTGTCGCTCCAATTTACAAATATTTTGGTGTATCATTGTCTAACATACTGACTACCACCTGTCAATATGAGGTGGGGCTTGAAGCTTAGTTAAACTTCACTTTTTTGAAGCCTTGAGGTTATGTCTTGTAGTTCTTATCGTTAATTTATTTTTTAAAACTTTTCAGGCACTTAAATATGTCAGCTTTCCTGTTCAAACTTTGGCAAAATGCACAAAAATGATTCCTGTTATGGTAAGTCTTCATCATTGGTCTCAGTCATGTGTCCCTTTCCAAGTTTGGTAATATACTTGCCTGCATATGATTCACGTAATTGTTACCTTGGAAGAGAGTCAAATTTTCAAGATAAAGTGCAATGCATATTTTAGCAGTTGAATTGGTCAATATAAGATTAATACGATGAAGCTTGGTGCAATGGACTGAGTGTTGGTAGTTGGTTACCAGTGGCCAGTGCACATCATATAATGCTTGTGACGAATTTGTGTGTTTCTCCTTCTTTGATTTATTTTTCTTGACGATGATGTTATTCACTTCATGCGGTTTGCAGGTTTGGGGTACATTAATAATGCAAAAGAGATATAGCGGCCAAGATTACACTGTAGCTGTGTTAATGACATTAGGAGGTGCATTATTTATACTATATCCGGTGAGAATTATCAGACTTATATTGCTTTTTACAATGCGTGATTCTCTTGTATTTTTTTGTTCATTTGTAATGCTTACTCATAAAATTGCTAAATTTCAGCTTATGGTATGCTTCTTAACAAGATCGCCTGAACTTTTCTCTAACATGTTTAGGTGTGTGACTATGGATTATGTACTTATTTTTTTGAATCATTGTACTGCCAATGTTCGCGTACATCTCACCTTTAAGGCCATATCTTTTTTGTCCATATGGCATAAAATTCTACTCATTTTACCTGCTCGAGTTTTAGAAAAAGGTTGCTACTCATGTGATTTACCCTTTACAGTTGACAGACATTTGTTTTGTGCTTTCATTTCATACTTAAAGGCCGGGACCCCTCACATTTTGGGGGCCATTTAAATCAATTTAATTTGATTGATGATCTGATGGAGAACCATGATATAATGGTGGTCTCCCATTTCTAAGCCCATAAATTTTCATACTAATCAAGGTCTACACCTAATCATTAGTTAGCATACACCTAATCTTTCTATTTGTTCCAGAGTTTTTTCCCTTTTCTTTTCTATGGAAATATCTCATCTGCTACAGCTTCAATGCCATCCTTGCATGCCGTGTGAGGAAATTGAAATGTGAAATCATTTTTGGTTAATTGTAGGCAGCATCTGATATTAGTCCATTTAACTCAGGAAGGGAGAACACAGTTTGGGGCATTTTTCTTATGATTGGTTATCTTGGGTACCTTTTTCCCTCCCCTTTCCCTCCACTGGCTTTTCTGGCTTCAGCTTTTATTTTGCTGAAGGCTGTGAAAATATTTTAATTTCCTTAATATGGTTTTCTTTGTGTATGTTCCAGGTTCGATGGCTTCACTAGCACATTTCAGGACAAATTATTTATGGGCTATGATATAGAAATTCATAATCAAATATTTTACACTACTCTATGTTCGTGTATTCTCAGCTTTTTGGGTATGCTACATAGCTTTTGGTTTTCTTATGAAATAATGGCATTTTTTACTCTTGTTGTTTCCAAGTTTCGAACTAAAATTGCAATACTTTGTTTAGTTGTTAAATTTGTGAAAGATTTAAAAGTATTTTTAGCTGAATTTGAAAAATTATTTAATTTATGTGGGGTGAGGTTTATGTAAATATCTTGCTCACTTCAGTTGCGTACTTCATTTTTCTTTAGTTTAGTCTCAGTCATGAAAACAGTGCCGAGGTAGCATTAAAATCTCACGGATTGCTTCCTTCTAATTTTTTCCCCAAGTCTTAATGGCTTGTGTTTTTTGTTTACCCATACCATACATTAGTTTCTTTTCAGAATTAGCAGCATCTGCATCTGCATAGGTTGCATTAAATAAGATAGTTAACCTTAGATATTGTGCACTAAATCAAGATGATGCTCTTTTCCTGACTTTTCTTTTTTATTCTTCGTATGAGTATAGGCCTCATAATTCAAGGTCAAGTGCTCATGGCTATTGATTTTGTATTCCACCATCAGGACTGCTTATTTGATATTATGATTCTTTCTTCTGTAAGCAATTCTTCTCGTTCTTGCTTATGTAAGAAAATGCTTGATAATTTTGTCAGAATTTTAGTAAATTTAATGTGGAGCACTTTTTCTTTAGATTGTTTATGCATGTCATAAAAGCTTATTAAAAAATAATGCATGTCATTGGTAATAATGCAGGTTGCAACTGCTAGTCAATTTTTCATTTCATACACAATCCGCACATTTGGTGCCCTTACATTTGCTACCATAATGACGACAAGACAGGTATTGGCAATAGTCACATTTTTTAAGCTTCTTACATTTGCTGGATAATTACTAAGTTTTTTTTCTAATGTACATTTGGTAGGATATTAGGTGTCATTATAAAATTTCTAATTTATCATTACCATTTGCGAAGAGTACTTTTTGAGGGCTTAGTTGTATATGGTCTTAGCAACCATTATTACCTTCAGAATAAGAAATTGATTTAGTAAATTGTTTAAAGCAGACTTTAGTTTCCTGCTTCTTTAGTTGGTTGTTTTATCAAATTTGTTTTAATATAAACCTTTCTTACCGGTTTAATATTTGAACGTGATAAAGTTGGTTAGCATCATGCTTTCCTGTGCATGGTTTGGGCATCCTCTGAGTGGAGAGCAATGGATTGGAGCTGTAAGTGTTTTGGTCCTGTTTACCTGTGGTCCAAACTTTTAAATCATTGTGTTGATCCTTTTCCGACTAATCTTCTCTACAATTACTTGCAGGCTATTGTATTTGGTGCCATTTATACAGGAAGTTTCTTGGAGAGGAAACCTCAAAAAGTGATCACTAATCCAGTTCATGGTGGGGATTTAAATCAGTCAAATGGAAACCCTTGATTGGCGATTTTGTTCTTTGGAGGATGTGATGGGTTCTATGTTATTCTTCTTTAACCATGTTTTGGAAGTTGTTATAATGACTAGTGTAAAGAATGCCCTGTTTGTGTTTTTTTAAGTAACAACAAAATGATTAGATTTCTTATAAATCTTAAGAGGTAACGGACCTAGTTTTTACATGCTGATAGGATTTTTCTTATGTGGAATGTCCCCAAAGAGACTGCTGATAGGATTTTTGATGTATAGAAAGAGGAAGAAAGAGAAGATGAAAGGAAGTGGTGTTTCTTCATTGATTTTTCAATGAATATGTATAAATTTCAGACCTCATTCTGTGTCTGAAGTATGCTCTGAAATTGTCAAGCTTTGGCAATTGGAACTCGTTCTCAAGCAGCAAAAGCTCGTCTGAATTGCATAATTTGGAAATTCTGAAGTCAGTTCCTGGGACCAAATAATGAAAGGAAGCAGTTTGGCTACTAAGGAGGCACTTCAGTGTGCAAGGTTATCTTGCACTAAGAGTGCTGTTCTAGGGATGAATGAGGCCTTTTATGTGATCAATCTTGGAGCTATTTGTAATGGGTATCAACTCCTTGGATGCTAGAGAGAGCAGAACCAGATACGAGGACAGGAAGGAACGCTACAACACAAGCACTGGTAAATTTACGATATCCCAGGTTCTTCTTGTGCATTTTGTCGAAATTGTTTTTGCTTATGTAAATTAGACAACACAAAATTCACTAATTAAGCTATAGAATCAGCAGTCCCGACTTAAATTTGAGCATAAATTAACCAAATTTAAGCTCCGAAAAGCTTCTAATGGCCCGAGATAACCTTATTCTTCTATTTTATGACAGCACGCTTCCAAACCACAAGGGGCCTTTCTCATTTTTAAAAATTGAAGGGTACCTCTGCTTGGTGATATAACAAACATTATATATCATAATAAAAAGTGAAATTACTACGTTAAAAAGCTTAGTAAGATAACCTGAACGCTCCTGGAAAGAGAGAAACTCTGGAATACCAATAATACAGACATATAAACATAGCAAATTAGCCAACTAACTAATCCACAGACACAAATGAATGGACCAAATTAAAGACAAGTCAGTCTCCTACGAAGTGCTACAAACTTTTCAACTCTTATGATTACTTCTTGGCGGGCTTTGCCAAGAGGTGAGTCATCCCTTTTCCAAACACGAATTTCTTCCTCCTCGGCGTGTCCGGCTTGTTGACGTTGTTTTCCTTCCCGGGTGGTCCTGTTGGAGTGTGAGCAACTCCTCGTTTACTCAGCATTTGAGCTAAAGAAACCGTTGCCTTTGAAGGGTTCCTCTCCGGTTCCTCTACAAACTCTTCCGGATGGAGGAGCTTCCTACTTAGTATTTCTCCAATGGACAAGGTTTGGTTCAGGGCTCTGCCATTTTCAGTGCAAGGCACTTCCATCTCATTCAAATCAATTACTCTTGAATCCTTTCTGTGGTGGGACGGATGTGGGTTTTTGAACTTTGTAGAGCTGTGAACTGATGATTTTCTTCTTCCTGAATGTTCTGATCTCCATTTCCTAAGTGCCTCTTCAACAGCAAGCTTTTCCTTCTTAGCAACTTCGACTCGCTTCACAGCTTCTTCCAGTGCTTTCCTGCTTCTTTTCACTTCCTCGGAAGCTGCTGCTACTTTTTTAACCATGGTTCTCTTTGACATCTCTGCGTCGTTCACTGCTGCCATTGCAATTTGTACCCTCTTCTGTGAAAGCTGTTCAGCTTCTTGGGCCTTTCTGGCCAAAGCAGAATATTCTTCAAAAGAAAGAGTTACCATGTTCTTGCTGCCTGTTACTGCTTTTATCTCCGCCAGAGCTGCAGCTTCGGTTGCTTTAGCAGCCTCTTCCATCCTTTTAGCTGCAATAAACCTGATCTCTGCAGTTCTTAAACTAAGCTTAGTCTGCTCTATTTCGTTCATCGTTTTCGAAACATCCACCTTTGCATTTTCGGCCATCTTTATAAACTGTTTGGCTTCTAAACGTAGTTGTTGAAGTTCAGATGACACTTCTGATGATTTGCCTTCACCTTTGCCATCCATTGCTTTGGTTAGTTGCAACTTCCCCCTTGTTTTGTTTAGTTCTTCTTCTAGAGAAGAAATTATTGCAGAGTTCAAAGTGAGCCTGTCCCGTGTCTTCTGCATTGAAATCTTCTCCTTTTCTAACTTCCTGTTAAGGGTTTCAACAGATGCCCGAACTCCAACTAGATCACTGGTTGTTCTATTTAGGTTCACCTTGGCCTGCTTTAGTTCCATCAAGATCAAGCCTGGAGATGAAACAGGTCCAGGGTTTGGGCTTCTAGTAATTGGGCAAGACTCAGAACTATTGATCATTTCCTCTGCCTGCCCATCTTGAACTGTCTTTGTATCATCTGCTTCTAGGATTGCGATTTTTACGGAGTCGGCTTCTCCCTTCTGCAGCTTACTCTTCAATTCATCAACACATCTCTTTGTTGCTTGCAGTTCTTTGAGAACTTCCAGAGTCTCTCGTTCTTTCACCACAAGATCCTTCTCCAACCGCGCTGTTTGTTCTTCCACCTTTGCAATGTCCATCACCTCATTCTGAATAAAGTTTAAAATGTCAAAACTAAACAAGTAGAGCGATCAAAACGCAAAAATCAATAAGTCCACTTTTTACCAAGAACAGCGTTCAATGTACCCAAATCGATATGCTCAAATAAACATTGAATATGTCCGTGCACTTCACAAACATTATGTTGGATACAATTAAAGACCAGTAAGTACGAACTTCCCAATTGTTTTACGAACAACACCACCTTTATATGCAAAGAAGCCAAGTTGCTCAATAATGATAAACAACCATAGCTGCCGTATAGTGAAGTAGTTGTGCAATAACAAAAAAATGTTCAGAAAGAGCAAATGCAAACTCTAAGCATGGAATTCAGACAAGCACATAAAACTAAAAGTACGAATTAGAAAAACATAAAAAGAAAAACAAGGGCCTACATAAGCACACAAAGGACAAAAAAACATCTACTTAGAAACAGCAACACGACAAAACCCAGAAATCTAGCAACAATATATGGAAAAAATCCAAACTTTTCTACATCTCACACCTTCTCTTTCACAAACCAAACATCATCTTCAACAAGCTATATCAATCACCACATCTTCAATACACGCTTTCATTTTTTTTTTATGAGCCACCTTCAAATATTATTACCTCAGGAGCACGGCCAGGTTTGGGACGCCACACCCCGCCGCCGCCGAACATGCAGACAGCCTCCTTCACAGTCTCATAAGGCAGCGAGGTGTCAATCTCCACCCGGGCGCCCACCTTAGCTTGACCCCCACCACCAGCACTGCCCCCACACTCCGACATTGACACCAAAACACGCAGCAAGAAACGAACTTTATCTCACGGGCAGTCGGTTTAACCTAGGAAATTACTGTGGAATGGTTGAAGAAGATGGGGAGGGTTAGATTTGCAGTGGGTTGGAGGAGGAAGGAGCAGTGAAAATGAACATCGGAGAGGGAAGGAATTGCAAAAGGAGGGAAAGATGGCCTTTGTCTTTTTTTTTACTTCTTCTTTTTCAAAAAAGGAGATGACTGACCATTATTGCATGCGGGGTCGTTGTCTCTTTCGAAGAGTTAGAGTTGACTGTTAGCAGCTGTTTGGGGTTTGATTAATTGCTTTAATTTAGAAGTGATTTAAAGAATATGTTTTTTAAGGCAATCTTTAATTTAACACCCATACTATAATCACAACAAGACTTCCTACGGGGAGTTAAACCTACTTGTCACTCAATCTATAAATCGTAATTAGGGAATGATTAGAGAGGGAGTATAGTTAAGTAGCATCCCAACGCCGATGATTGCGAACCGAGTTGAGATTTATTCAAATATTTTATTTTATTTTATTTTATTTTATTTAGAGTTCAAGTTAAGAGAGAGCTTCGTCTTTGATAAAAGTATTTATATATTTATTTGTTAAAAAATATCGGATAGCAAAGTAGGCGGTTACACGTGTGAGCACTAACTAATCAATCTTCGGTCTAGAAGAAAATACACACGTGGAAGAAACCTACGGTACCAATCATGTTACTTGTATGATGAATAGTAAGTTTTAGTCTATAATTATATCAATAGAATAAATAAATGAAAGTTAAGATAACAAACAAATGAAAAATAATGAAACTACATATATCTATATTCACCATTTGATGCTTTACGCTTTACTTTAACTCCTATAAGTGATTCCGCAAGTACTTTGGGAGTTTGTGAAACAACTCCTTTTTTAATTTTTTAGTTGAGTATAATTTGAAAAAAATTGATAGAAAATATACAGCATCTAATCGAGTGCTTCCTTTTTCTTTTAAACGCTTTTCCATGTGAGCCGTTTGGCATGGCAAAGAAGTAACTACCGGCAGTCAAAATGGGAACACAGAGGAGACACAACTGAAAGTTCCACTGTAATATTCACAGTTGGCCGCTGGCAGCCTTTCAACGGGCTTTGCAACTAGGCCCACTTGTGGTGGTCTAAAGATATACATTCAAATTTGTGCAGACCGTTACTGTCCTTTACCCCTTGCCCACGCTTCTTTTTTTGGCCTTTTTTTTTTACCTTATATATAATAATAAATATTTATCATTAATTCACTTTCTCTATATTAAAAGTATATAATAAGTCATCTTGTTCCACTGTATACCCTATCACCCTTTTTGATACGAGACAAGATATTTTATCTTTTAAGTAATTTTAAGGGTGCGGCTTTGTGTCAGATTGAGTTAATTCCTTAACCCTGGTTTCGTTTGGCACATAGTTACTAAAATATTCGATTAATGATGTTATGAAATATATTAACTTATTTTTTGTAATTATATGACTTAGTATTTTTATCACTAACGTAAAATTACCTCTGCAAGTGTGAACATTATTGAAAGATGAGTAAAATCATAACGGCTGGATGACTCTGTTATAAGGATATTATTTTTTCTTATATATTGTTGTACTTCTAGGTTATTTGCATGACAGTAGAATTTCGGTTCGTAGTCTTGTACGATCGTGACACGCTATTTATGCTTATGCCTCACGTCTATATATTATTGACGTGAGATAGGTTGGTAGTCGGTAATGAGCTGTTTTTTTCTTGAATGATTCATATTTGCAACCCGCATCCATCCAAATCACGCACATTAAGTATAATTGCAAATATTATACTAATTATTATATCAGATTTATAATTATTAATTATCGGGTGTATTTAGTTTAATCAGATTAAATCGAGTTCAACTGGATCATAAAAATTATAAATAAAATACTTTATTAGATATAAAAATATATTTTCTTATCAATTCTTTATTAAACATATGTTAAACTACCAAAATTTCAATAAAAAAATTGGATTTTATAAAAATTTTAAATTAAAAAACTGGATATATATTTAAATAATATATTTGGATTTAAAGATGATATATAATACACTAGTCACAATCGAGTAGAATGATACAATATTTTAAACTATATTTCAAGTGTTTAAGTATCTTTGGGTGTTATATGCATATTTTAATATTGATTGGGTCTTACTGATATTATTAAGGGTGGGCATCTGGGCATCGGACAAGGCATTGTCCACGTCCATCCACTTAACCTCAGGTAAAAAGTCAATCGCCACGGTCAAAATTATTTTCATTTCATATTATGGTCAATATAGAAAATTATTTTCATTTCATATTTATTTTATTATCTAATTATTTTTCATTATAAATATTATTATTTTCTCACAAACAACTAATATCTCATTTATATGATCATTATCTTTTTATTTTTCTCAGTTTCTCTAATGTCAATTAGCATAAAAATTAAAATCACTTTTTCAAAAAAAATATTTGAATAAAGAAATATTATATTACAATGAGAAAATTTAAAAAATAAGATTGATGTGAAATATATGGCTAGATGTGTGTCAAGGAAACCCTTTGTTAGAATTGAAAGTTTATTAAGTATTTGTCCTATTAGAGGCCCAAGTATGAGATTATAAAGAGTAAACAAGTTGATTATAAAATGTTCATCAAAGAAGCCAATAAAAATTGATTTGGAAAATTATTTAGATGAACCAATTATTCCTTTTGTGGATGAAGTAAATGAGCAGTTTGATATATTATCATGGTAGAAATATCTTATTTTTGAAAAAAATGTTTAAGATGTTTTATTCATTCCTATGTTAACTATCGCCTCCAAATTGACATTTAGTACTAGAGAACAAATAATTAGCTCCACTAGGAATAATTTAAACTCGAAAACATTTAAAGCTTTGATATGTGCCCAAAATTGATTGATGATTGAATATAAATGTAATCATATTTGATATTCATGCATTTTCTATTTTTGATATATATTTTAATAATATTTTTTTCCTATTATCATATTTTTTACTTGTAGAGAAACAACGAAGTTCATCATCAAATATATTTAAAATAATGAATCTTGAAGAATAAAAAGATATTAATGATTTTGTTGATGGAGATGGTATTCCAATATCTTCATGCCTATAATGGACATGTGAAAATATTATGTTTAATTTTTAATCTTCTAATATTTGTTAAATATTTTTACAAATAATTACTTTTTTGTATATTTTTTTTATGTAGGTGAGCTATATTGGATAAAGAATTAATTATTAAAATATTTTATTTTAAAAATATTTGTAATATTGGACTATATTTTAATGTTAAATATTACTTTAAAGCTTTTATATATTTATTATCTTTTGTTGATTTAGAATGTATAGGAACTAAATTTTTAAAATTTAGTAAATAATGATATTAATTGAGAGCATTCTAACTATATAGTAAGTGATTTGATATAATTGTTGATGTGAATGTATTGTTCTAAATTCATAAATATAAAGATGACTTTTAAATATCAATTTTATGTATAAGCTTAATTAATTTTAATGCATATCATGATTTAAAATTTTTATAGAATATAATATTAGCCTCACAAATGTTGTAGGCATTATCTTATTGATATAAAATATCAGACACTTAATCAGTTATTTGTCGGGTTAAGAAATACTCATGTTTAATTTGTATTTATTCGGTCAAATTCGACCAGATCAAATTTGGTCGGACATGTTTCAAACTTCAGTTGGACATGTTTCAAACCTCGGTTGGACTTGATAATTCAGTGCCCTCCCCTAGATATTATTAACAAACCTTATAACATGTTATTATTCTGTTGCACTAAATTTCATAAATTAAACTAGCAAATAAATTTCATAAATTAAACCGTATCAGGAACCGTATATATAGCTGTGGCCTGTGAATCATTAATTCATTACCATTAGTGGGCCGTATCAGGTATGTAGCGAGAGGTCCACCCCGTTCCCTTTGCCTCGTACGCTTAGTGGGCCGTGTTGAATCCCGGCCCAGTTCCTTCAAAGTAAGTATGAGCCCAGCCCGGCTTACGGGACACAAGAGCCTTTAGGCTAACGAGGTTTCATTGCTCTCCCCAAGGCCCAAGGCCCACTCAGGAATGGACCCTAATTCGGGCAAGGTTGAAAGCCCAGCTTATTGGATCTATAATATAGGCTTTGAACAGCGGTCATTTTTCCGTCGATTGCCTTGTTGGGAAACCATCTAGGGGTGCCCGTCGGGTCGGGCACCCAAAAAACTCAATCTGACCAAATCCGAATAAATCGGGTTTAGTATTCATATAATCAGATTTGATTTTACGATATCGAGCACTAGATTTATAATAGTTGGGTTAGGTTTTAGATACCGAGTACTCGGTACCTCATTTTAATAATATAATTTTTTTCTTAAAAAATATATTTGATATAATTTATTAGATTTACATATATTTATATGTAAAATTATTATATTTTAAACTTTATATTTTTATTAGCCAATCTAATCTCCTTATTTTTTAAGATAATTATTTTTAATTTATTTTTTCATGGTGCCATTTAATTTAATTTGTTATAATATAATCAAGTTTTAAATGGTTGGCTTCTGGTTTAATAAATGGGGTTGGTTCGGGTTTGGGTAGTAAAAATTTAAACGGTAAATGGTCAGGTTTAGTATGTGGGATTAAGGTAATTAACATGTTTAGTACAAGCAACACTCAATCAAACCTGACCGATAGGCACCTCTAAAACCATCTTGGAGTCAAAAGGCGCATCCAACATTTTTTAACAACAGATGAGTAGCAATATGTTATATTTGTAACGATCCAATGTTTGAATTGTTAGACCTATATCATTTCTATAAAAAATGGTTAATTAAGTCGAACATTGACTATAAGTCCATTATCACTTAGGTATTGCATATCGATGATTACTCCATTAGGCATTAAATATAAGACTACTTTTCTAATATATATCTCGAGATTTTACATGTAGAAAATATCTGATTTATTTTATGATCTATATTAAATAAATCATTTTCTTGAACCCATCAGTCATCTCCAATTAATTACATCTTTCTAAATAAAAACTCACACAGTAGTAATTTGTTTGCCAAACAAGACTATCCCCATCGCTCGCAATGTTCAAGCGACATGTTGATACCTTTTTACCTATTAATAAATACAATTGTTTTATTAAAGCACTCAAAAATATCATTCCCCACCTACAAGAAAATATATAGAGTAGGAAGAAAAACTATCAGCTATAACGTCTTAGAATTAATATTGGTTGTAAGGCCCAATACATATGTAGGTGATAATCATCATTAAAGGTATTTCTTTATAATTGATCCTATGGTGTGACAAGGGATTGAAGACTTTCTATGACACCTCAATTTTGATTCATCTAAAATCTAGATAAAAAATGTCACAATTGAGTCGAATCATATCTAAAGCTGTTGGTTTATAAGAATCGATTAATAATATAGATCGAAATAACCCGTTTGGCGTTAAGAGAATAGAAGACATTGCTAAATATACGTGAACACTCATCAAATATAGATACAAGTATGAAAGAAAGTAATTACGCTGAGCTCAAGTATGTGTAGTGTTTATCTGTCCTCCCACCAAAACTGACTTAGAATCACGAAACTTACATATATAATACGGAAAATGTAAGTAACGAGTGTTACTGGTCTAGAAATAACTAGTAGTCAAACTGGCACAGGAGAACTGACCCTCCTGTTAAATGAAAATATTTATGTACTCTTTTATAGAATCTCTCATAAGGGTGCTAATTAGGAACCGTTGTCCTTGGGTCAACAACATCTCATTCTTACTCATCTCATGCCTTGTCAACTTTAAAAACTATCCCTTGCATGAGAACATCAATTTTTTTAACTTTTCCTTCAGCCCTTTACTTCCTTTGTATCTATATAACCCGTGATCTGAGTCAGAGTTTTATGCTTATGAACCGATCAGTTCAGCCGTCCGTTCGAGTCGAGTCAGTTTCAGAACACGTATATTGAGCTGACGCCGATCGCATGTATGAGCCATGAGGGTTATGTATACTAAAGTATATGATGATAACGTCATGAATACAACAGAAAAGAATGAGTCATCAAAATATATAAGAGTATGCCAGTTATTTTTTTTAATTTTATATATAGTGGATCGTAGAATTAGTTTTAATTCATTTACCGCATTAGGACGCATTACGGGTAGTTTGGGTCGGTTGTTAGTTATAGAGCATGTCATTATCATGTTGTAGTGTTTGTTTTATTTTATGGGAAATTTTCCTATTTTGTGGATTTTTTTAGGATTTTCTATAACTTAGTTATTATTCTTAACTCGAGCCGAAGACGAGCCAAATTTTATTTACGAGTTTGCCACTGAACACCCTTACACCATTTCTCCTCCCGACACTTCTCTTCCTCAAACCCTTGCCCCGACACCGCCGCCGATGTGGCCGATGCCGCCCTGCAGCCGATGCCGCCCTGCAGCCGATGGACGTCACCTAGCCCTGTCGTGCCATCGTTGTGATGCCTCGAGCGCCCCGGCCATCTCCCGGCCTCCGCGATGTCGGAATCGCCACGCCTAGCGACACGTTCGTGTCATCGATTCCGCCGTCAACGACCGTTGCCGCCACGATTGGGTGGTCGCCTTGACACCCTCGACAATCTAGCGACCTTCCCCAACCAGATCGAAACCCATCTTGCCTAGCCCGACCGGATTTCTTCACCCATTGCCACCGCCTCTTGTTTTGCCCTTTTCTGGCGAGCTGCCGCCTCTGCCGACCACGTCAATATCGTAGATGCATCGGGCTCGTCGAGCCAGTGCCAATGGTACCTAATATGACCGCTATCCGGCCAGTAGATGACTTGCCACTGGAAAAATGCCAGAAGCTACTAGAAAACTGCCAAAACCTGCCAGGAAATCGGATTCACTGGAATTTGTCGAATCTTCCACGGAGCTCATCCAATCAAACCCGATCGAACTTTGGACACTGACGAGCCCCGAATTCAAGCTCCGAGACATGCGATGAAACCTTAGCCATCGCCGATTGTCAATGACCAGAGGTATACTTACCTTCGAGTTAATGATTTAAACTTGATGATTGTTAGTACAACATGTTAGGATTGATTAATTGTCATGATAAATGTTGGATTATGAATGAAGTGGTGATTGCATGAGTTGATTAATTGTGAAAGAATGGTATGTAATCTAATGAGGTAGATTGAATCTGAGCATGAGTACAACGTAACTTAGAAAAATACAATAAAATTGGTATGAATAAGATGAGTTAGAATTATTTTCATATTTATGACTATTTGATTATTGATAGATGTTGTTTGCATTGTGAGTGTGATGGTCATGTCGAGTTGATGCATCAATTAGTTAGTAGACGTTAGCTTTTAAATTTGATGTGTAGGTACAGAGTAGAAGCTCGCCACCTAGGCACGATGACACACTTGGAGCTTCTACCAGGTCCGTTTAGGACTCGTCTTTGTTTTACGCTCTCTTCTATTGTATATTTATTTTATTATTTACATAATGAGTTACGTGGGATTTTATCGGATCTTACTTAACTCAGGGCATTTAGTTGAACAGTTTTTCGGATTAATAAACCCTTGAGGATGAGATCCCTCGAGGATGATTTTGAAACAAGATCCACCACAAATTGCCTTCGGGCCTATTGTATAAATCCCTTCCCAAGCTTATAAATATAATTTTATCGAGTTTTTAGTAAAACGAGAAATGGAGAAACCGACTTCACGTACCATGAGCGGATGTCGTGATAATCAAAGCGGGCTCTGGATTAGTGAGCGGATTGTTCTATTCTTGAGGGATCCTGATAACTCCGAGTTTGAGCTCCTCACACCCAGAGAACGTGAAGGTTTACGGGTACAGTTAAGTATTGCGCATGTCTGGACTTGTGGTTAAAAAGGTACTAAAGGCAACTACCTGAGAGTACTCAGCCTTCATGCTCAAGGCCAGAAGAATTATGGAGGAAAGGAGAGGGCTTAGGATATACATGTAGTTCCGATGGACTAGAGAAAAATGAAATGAGAAAATGTTGAAAGAGGCATCAGCAACGCAGACAGTTTGGGATGCTATCGAGTCTGCAGCCCAGTAGCTCGTCAGTAGATGCCCTTCAGAGAGTTCACGAGAAGTATACGATTATTTTTCTTTCATATGAGAGTTTGCTATCATAGCCAATTTATTATAATTATATTTTGAACTACTGATATATTTTCATACTATATGTTGGTGATAACCATGAGTTGGATGCGCCGGCTTGGACGGAGGAGCATTGATGTCGTTTGCACACATGTCAGCCAATAGAGTGGTTAATATTTTGTTTATGATGTTATTATATTGAGAATGATGTGATTAAATACTAAGACATGATGATATGATGTGATTAAAGGCTAAGCCATGATGATTTGATGTGAAATGTGAATAGATTGCACAGGTGGGTTAAGACCCAAGTTTCAGAAGGAGTTTATAGCAAAATAGATTTTGTGTGAATGAAGTTATTTGTTATATATATATATATATATATATATATATTTCATATGTTGATTTGACAGGGTAACCCCTAATTGCACTTTTAGGGGAGATTTTGTCCATTTTATTTTAGAATTTTTATTGATTTGTATCGTAATTGTATTGGTGTGTAAATTAGTTTGCATATCATCTATGTAGTATCATGTTAGGGTTTTGTATATTCATCCATGCATAACGAGTCATATCTTTATTTAAAGACACCGAGATTAGATCCGCACAAGTTGGGTTTGAGTTAGCCAACCTAACCGGGGCCTATAACATGCTGGTTTGGTTCACGAGTATGAATTGGATTTGAGGTGTTAGAACATCACTCCTGGCCCTGAGCATAGAGGCCGAGTACTCTCAAGTATGATCATTTAGTACCCTTTGAAACTACAAGTCTAGATATGCATTGCATTGCACTACCCATAGACCTCCACACTTCTTTAGGTTTGAGGAATTCAAAGGTGAAGTTGTCAAAATCCCTCTAGAATGGAACAGACGGTCACCAAATCCAGAGCCCACTTTGACAAACACACACCCACTTGTATAGCACGATTGTTGATTTTCCCCTATCTCACATCTCACTGGAAAATTTGAGAAAAATTATATATAGGCCTGGGGAGAGATTTATATAATAGGTCTGAAGGCAACTTGTAGTAGATCTTGTTATTTAATCGGACTTGAGGGTTCCCATCTTTGAGGGATATTAATCACGGAAGTAAAATGTGTCATGCCAAAAGTAAGGCTTCACCCTACAAATTTTTAGGTACCTCAGAGGAATTTAACATAGAATTGATCATGTAAATTAATATTCTATTCTTCCTCTCTACTATATCATTTGATTATGGTGTATAAAGAGTTGTAGTCTCAATAATTGTTCTATTTTCTTTACAAAATGTACTAAATTTATTTGAACAATATTCTCCTTTTTGATCTGATCTAAGCTTCTTAACTTTACAACCTATTTGATTCTCTACTTTTGCCTTATATATTTTAAAATGAACAAAAACTTCATGTTTTGTTTTCAACAAATAAACATAATAATAATGTGGAAAATCATCAATAAACATAATAAAATAACATTTTTTACCATGAGTCAACACACCATCCATTTTACAAATACCATAATGTATTAACTTAAGTAATAATGTCTCACTACATGATAGTGGAAAAAATTTTCTAGGTTTTTAGATTGAACACATGCATCATATCTAGTAATTGAAGAAGTATTATAACTAGGAACCAAACCAAACTAGATCATACTATTAATAGAGTTATAGTTCACATGGTCAAGCCTCTCATGCCAAACATCACACATACTAATATGATACATATAATTATTAGAACTAAAAGAGTTTGATACCATGCACTCCACAATGTTCAACTTAAACAAACCATCACAAATGTAGCCTTTACCAACAAACACATTGTTATAGAAAATAACAACTTTACTAGACTCAAACACTAATTTAAATCCTTATAGATTGAGCAAGCTCCCACTTATCAAGTTCTTTTGATTTTTTGTACATGATGCACATTTTAAAGAATAATTGAATTGCTGAATGCGAACTTCAAAATTACTCGCCCTATTCCATGCACTCTAGCATTAGAGGAGTTGCCCATCACCACTACTTTATCCTTCATTCTCTGGTTGGTAGAAAAAGAATACATACTATAACAAACATAGACATTAGCACCTACATCTATGTATCAATCCAAAGAAGAAGAACTAGCAAAATTAATTTCAAAATTCGTTATGACGAACCTTGTGTTACTTTGTCTAGCTTCACCTAAACATGTTGTAACAACATTAGCTTGTGGCTTTGGGACATCTTTCTCTTCTTTAGAATCTTTCTTATGAATACAGTTTCTAGAAAAAAATGTACTACTTTGCCACACACATAATAAGCTTTGTTGCTTTTTGTCTTTTCCATGGAACATTTTTCTTAGAGTTCGAGACTTCACCCTTTTTGAAATTTTTCTTCTTTAAATTAGGTTTTTTACTTTTGAACAATATTCACATTTGGATCAATCTCACTAGTAGTAGAAATATAAAATTTTTTTATTTTTCTATTTATGCTTCTCTTCAATTTGAATAGAGGACATAACATTATCCATTGTCAAAGCTTCTCTTCTAAGTTTGAGATTGACTTTAAAGTCATTTCATGTAGGAGGAAATTTGTCTATAAGGGTTGAAACTTGTAGTCTTTCATCAATCGGAATACATTTTGCTACAATTTTGAGGTTCTGAACTTCATGTGTCTGCTCATGTATAGATTTTTCCTCTACCATTTTGTAGTTAAAGTACTCTCACACAATATACTTCTCATCCCTTATATCTTCTTTAGATGAATTAGTTTCATAGAATAGGTCATACAATTTATCATTAAGAGCACTTAAAATCTATTCATGATGCAAGTAATCATCATTCTCAAATTTATCTCTACTTGCAGTTCTTTCAGGTTAATGATCATCAACATTGTCCTCAAACCCAAACACAATATAGAAATTTTCAGAGTTTTTAACTAAAAAATCATCTTTTTTTGCCATCTCTTAAAATCCTTTCCAATAAATTTCTAAGGCTTTAGAGTCTTATCAATACCCATCATGCAAGATTTTTTGTAATAAAATTGTTAAAAAAATATAGAGGAATATTGGAAATTGCACACCTGATATAATGAAGCCACTAAAAAAAGACAATTCGATGAAGAAAACACGAATGTAAGGCACGTACTAGACACTTTCTTCAATACAAAATTACCACCCTCTACACTAGGGTCTTCCACTAGTAATTTGTATCCAAGATGCAATGAATTTCTTCCCCTATGAGTGTAACAAACATGAGAGTATACACCTCTAGTCACACTGCAAGATCTTTGAAGAAGACATTAGAAAAAAATATTAACACCCAAATATCTCTTCAAAATCACCATCGGAGGGAGATAGATTGGATAGGAAGTAAAGAATGCGTAAAAAACCATCACCTTTGGAAAAAACAACGATTAAAAAGACCAACAATTAAACTAGTGTGGTTCATAACCGCAAGTTAGCACCTAGGCTGCTGGAAATTTTCTAGCTTATGGCACCCGGGCTCTAGCCTTGGTTGCTGGCCGAACCAAAGAGCCACAACATTGCAGACACAACACCTCACACTATGTTGATTTTAAAACAAAAATTAACAAATTTGATTCTAAACAAGAATCTAGAATTTAGCTAGATTAATTCTAAGTGGGTTGTTTTTAACATTTAATAGCAAAGTTTTCGCACATGTTCAAATATGTGACTTTTTCATATGATTGCAATGGTTAGAAATTTTGGATATGTACATGCAAGGTCGACATTATATACGTAAAACCCAAGATTTTTAAAGGAAAAAAAAGATTGGTTCAGGTAAAGGAGGTTGACTTTGCTCGACTAGGTTTTATTTCGGAAAAGGGTCAACTTTGGTTGGAGTATTGAGATGTGATTTCAAGTGTATTGAAGATTTGATCCTATGGTGTGACAAGGGATTAAAGACAAGTAGTTGGGTAGTTGGGATCATGTGGGTGTTTGTGGGAATTGGTATGTAGTTGAAGGGAGAGATCTCACCCATTTCTCTGATGCTTTAACTAGAAAAGGGGAGAGGCAATGCACTTCTCTATCATTGTGTACCTCTTGGCTAGATCCTCTCGGCTCCTCATTCCCATCTTTAATTGGTACACCTCCCTTCTCCCTATATCTTTGTTTTCTCTCCCTACTTATGCTTATAGATGTCATGTCTAGCGGTTGCTGTTTTCTTTTCTTGATTGGTGGACGTAGGGAAAGTAATGCCTACAATATAATTCTAAACATGGTAAAATAATGTCTTAAATATATATATTTCTCCACTATTATAGTCTATGAATTATATTGTCATGGAGTATATATACTTTGTAGTTATTTCTCCACGACTTTTAAGGTTTTTCTTGGGCTATACTTTTCCCCACATCACTATAGCCTATGACAACATAAAATATACTCCACACTTTGGCGTGGGTAAAAGTGAAAATTTTTGTAGTGATTACTAAGTTATATAGGTTATGCAATAGTTATTCGGTTTATTACTCAATCCCAATTTTTGCATAAGTAAAAATATTATTTGATATGAATATATATTAATTGATTAAAGATGACATCTTTTGGGCTATTAATTAAGAGGATTAGTCTCCAGTGTGGGGTATAAGTTCATGCATGATTTATAAATATATGGATTAGGAATCTTCATTTTTTTACCAGCTGTGCATTATATTTAAGGCTCAAATTAATTTCTAATTAGTGATAAATAAAGTACTTAATTAAAAGTCTGTAATTGGTGTATTTTTATGTGTGTTAAGATGGGTATGTTAAAATTCATTAAAGAATTAAATATCAACTAGCTAGTATGCATTAAAGCAACTAAATTCATAATATATATGTTAGAGTGATTAACTATGACTTAAGTGAACAACTTAAACCATAATTATAATTTGGGATTAGCTATTATCGGTTTGTTATTTCATTAATAATCTTTTTATTAATTAATTTATGATTGGATAACTAAATATACATTAAGAGAATCATTGAAGTTAATAATTATATTTAACCTTGTGGTATAAATTTTTTTGGTGTGAGTTGATATTAAATTAATAGGGCTAATGATAAATTATAAGTATTCATATAATCATAGTAATTAAGTTAGCTCATTAAATTGGTACATTATTAAGCTTATTGTGATGAATGAAATGGTGGTTATCTAGTATATACATTAACTTTGGTAATCTAGAATTATCCCCTAAAGGTAAATTGGTAATCTTAGTGTAAATGATCAAATTCATGTTCTTTTGGTGATTTGTCTTTTGGTTCCATGTATCGTTTGGCATATGACATATCATTTTTCATCCATGCATTTCTTTATTGGTGTTATACATACTAACACATAAATACTCTGCTAACCATCCTAGAGAATGCATCTTTCTACCCATCGTTAGGCTTTTAGGTTCGTATAATAACTTGAAATGCTATATATTCTTTTTGGCAACTCTGGTTAACCTGAGGTCAAATTCGACTACCATGTGTTGAGTGCAATTGGAGTCAATAAATTAATTCAGCTAGACATGGGGCCGCATCGTTAAAATTATTTAAAAATGAAATACATGCACCCATGCTCAAAGGGGTAGCAACAGTACAAAATTGCTCATTATGCACTTGTAATACCGAGAAAGTAAACTAATAACAAATATCAGCAGTAACTACAGGCCGTGGGTTAAATATCGTGTGTGTGCGTGTAACACCCCAAATCCGGTTCACGCTCGTGAACCAAACCGGCATGTTACAGGCCCCGGTTAGGTCGACTAACCCGAACCTAACTCATGTGGATCCAATCTCGGCGTCTTAAGATGAAGATACGATCCATCATGAATGAATAAATATGCAAAATCCTAACATGGTACTACATGAATGACAAGCAATTCAAAATACACACCAATACAGTTACGATCAAAATTCTGAAATCAAAACAGACCGGGTCTCCCCTAAAAGTGCAATTAGGGTCCACCCTGTCAAAATAATCTATACAGGTATATAAGCATATATCAATAATTTCATTAACACACAATCTGATTTCTGGAACTTGGGTCCTAACCCATCATACTTTTGCTGCGCTACTGTGATCATTTCATTTCGTATCATCATCATGCCTCAAACATTTAATCATGTCATTCACAAAATAATAACATAATAACACAATATTAAACATTCAGAAATCTAACATGTGTGTGCACAAGACCTCATTGCTCCTCCGTCCAAGCTGGCTCATCCATCTCGTGCTTATCACCTACATATATATATAAGAAAAACGTCAGTAACAAGCGTTACTGGTCCGGAAAATAAAATAACTATAACAAACTGGCTATGAGAGCAAACTCTCATCTGAAAGAAAACATCATACTCCACGTGAACACTCTGAAGGGCACTACTGAGGAGCCACTGGGCTGCAGACCCGGTAGCATCCCGAACTTACTGCTCTGCTGCTGGTACTGTGCTACTCTCAGCACTTCTTTTTCAGTACTTCTCATGAAACTTTATCCTAAGCCCTCTCCGAACCTCCATATCTCTCCTGGCCTTGAGCACGAAGGCCGAGTACTCTCAGGCAGTCGCCTTTAGTACCCTTTGAACCACAAGTCCGGACATGCGCTGTACTAAACAGTACCCGTAAACCTCCACGTTCTCCGGGTGTGAGGAACTCAAACGCGGAGTTGTCAGGATCCCTCGGGAATGGAACTGTAAAACCCACGATTCGAGTTAGGGTTTTATATTTAGAACCGGTCGGGTCGACCGTTATTTTTCGAGTTGAGTCAGTTTCAGGACACGTGTACCGAGCCAATGCCAGTCGCGTGTATGAGCTATGAGGGTCATGCGTACCCAAGTATATGATGATAACGTCATGAACACAGCAGAACAGAATGAGTTATCAGATATATGAGAGTATGCCAGTCATTTTTTTTATTTTTATATATAGTGGATCGTAGAATTAGTATTAGGCCGTTTACCGCGTTAGGACGCGTTCGGGCAGTTTGGGTGGGTTGATAGTTCTAGAGCATACCATTATAATTTTTTTGTTGTTGTTTGATTTTACGGGATTTTTCCCGATTTTTATGAATTTTTTTAGGATTTAATACGAGTTAGTTATGATACTTGACTCGAGACGGAGACGAGTCAAGTATTATTTACGAGTTTGCCACCCAACTAATTTTTCACCCCGACTTTTCTCCCCCACGCCCAAACCCTCGCCGCGCCGCCCCTGTTCGCGCGCCACCGCCGCCACGGCCGGCGCCGCCTGGCCGCCGATCGACGCCGCCCAGCCCGGCCACGGCGTCGCCCTGCCGCCCCGACCAGGTCCGGCCCCCATCGGACCGCCGCGACGCGAGGAAACCACGCCGCGACGCCGCGGCCGCGTTGCGGTCGCGTCGCCGATTCCGCCGCCGGCGAGCATCGCCACCACGATCAGGTGGTCGCCTCAGCACCGTCGACCACCCAGTGACGCTTCCTGACCGGAGCGGAGGCTGTTGCCGCCGTGGCCGGCCGGATCTAGCAACCACCACGGCCGGCCTCTGTTTTGCCGTTTTCCGGCGAGCCGCCGCCTCCATTGGCCACACTGAGGTCATAGATGAGTCGGGCTCGCCGAGCCGGTTCCGATGGTACCCTATATGACCCCTATCCAGCTAGTAGACGCCGATGGCGATTGTCGCCGGAAAACCACCGGAAGTCGCCGGAAAACCGCCATTAGCTGCCGGAAAACCGCCGGAAAATCGGAATTTCTGGAATTCGCCGGAATTCACCGGATCTTCCGCGGGGCTCACCCAGTGGAGCCCGATCGAGCTTCGGACGCCGATGAGCGCCGAATTTGAGCTCCGAGACGCGCGACGGAACCCTAGCCGTCGCCGAATGTCGACAACGTGAGGTATAAGTACCTCCGATTGAGTTATTTAAAATTGATTATGATTGTTAGTATACCATGCTAGAATTGATTAATTATCATGATGAATGTCATGAGTATGAATGAAGTGATGATTGCATGATGTGATTAATGAGTGAATAGGAGTGATAATGATGAGTTAGCATGAGTTGAGATTAAGTGTGAATGAAGTCAGTGAGCTAATGAAGTGATCTAATCAGAGAATGATGAACGTAACTAGTACATGAACTTAGAAGAACAGAATAAAATATGGTATGAATAGGATGAGTTAGGATTATTTATTCTTATGATTATTTGATGGTTATGTTGATGGATGTTATTCTGTTGTTTAATGTGTGTTGAGTTTGATGCATCATTTAGTTAGCGGGCGTTAGTATTTAGTTTTGATGTGTAGGTACGGAGTAGGAGCTCGCCGCCTAGGCGCGATGACACGCTTGGAGCTTCTACCAGGTCCGTTTAGGACTCGTCTTGTTTTACGCTCTTCTATTGTATGTTTATTTTATTATTTGCAGGGCGGGTTAAGTGGCGTTTTATCGGATCCCACTTAACTCGGGCCATTTAACCGAATATTTTCCGGATTAATAACCCCTCGAGGATGAGATCCCTCGAGGATGATTTCGAAAACAAGATCCACCACAAGTTGCCTTCGGGCCTATTATATGAATCCCTTCCCAGGCCTATATATATAGTTTTATCGAGTTTTCAGTGAGACGAGAGATGGAGAAACCGACTGCACGTACCATGCAGAGGATGCCGTGACAGTCAAAGCGGGCTCTGGATTAGTGCCAGCGGACTGTTCCATTCCCGAGGGATCCTGACAACTCCGCGTTTGAGTTCCTCACACCCGGAGAACGTGGAGGTTTACGGGTACTGTTTAGTACAGCGCATGTCCGGACTTGTGGTTCAAAGGGTACTAAAGGCGACTGCCTGAGAGTACTCGGCCTTCGTGCTCAAGGCCAGGAGAGATATGGAGGTAAGGAGAGGGCTTAGGATAAAGTTTCACGAGAAGTACTGAAAAAGAAGTGCTGAGAGTAGCACAGTACCAGCAGCAGAGCAGTAAGTTCGGGATGCTACCGGGTCTGCAGCCCAGTGGCTCCTCAGTAGTGCCCTTCAGAGTGTTCACGTGGAGTATGATGTTTTCTTTCAGATGAGAGTTTGCTCTCATAGCCAGTTTGTTATAGTTATTTTATTTTCCGGACCAGTAACGCTTGTTACTGACGTTTTTCTTATATATATGTAGGTGATAAGCACGAGATGGATGAGCCAGCTGGGACGGAGGAGCAATAAGGTCTTCTGCACACACACATTGGGTGATTAAATATTTAATGTTTTGTTTATGATGTTATTTTATACACATGCTATGAGTAAATGTTTGAGCATGATGATATGATATGAATGAAATGTTAAGACACGATAACAGAATGCAAAATATGATCAGAGTTGCGCAGCGGAGTGGGTTGAGACCCAAGTTTTAAAATAAGTTACAGCATGTTAGATTTTATATTTTATATGAATGAAATTATTTGATATATGGTTAGATATATATTTGCATATGTATATTTGACAGGGTGGCCCCTAATTGCATTTTTAGGGGAAACTCTATCCGTTATATTTCAAAGTTTTCATTAATTTTTATCGGGATTGTCTTGGTGTGCACTCTGATTTGTATGTCATTCACGTAGTACCATGTTAGGGTTTGTGTATTCATCCATGCTTTGAGAGTTGTATCTTCATCTTAAGACGCCGAGATTGGATCCGTATGAGTTAGGTTCGGGTTAGCCGACCTAACCGGGGCCGGTAACATGCCGGTTCGGTTCACGAGTGTGGACCGGATTTGGGGTGTTACAGGAACAGTCCGCTGGCACTAATCCAGAGCCCGCTTTGACTGTCACGGCATCCTCTGCATGGTACGTGCAGTCGGTTTCTCCATCTCTCGTCTCACTGAAAACTCGATAAAACTATATATATAGGCCTGGGAAGGGATTCATATAATAGGCCCGAAGGCAACTTGTGGTGGATCTTGTTTTCGAAATCATCCTCGAGGGATCTCATCCTCGAGGGGTTATTAATCCGGAAATATTCGATTAAATGGCCCGAGTTAAGTGGGATCCAATAAAACGCCACTTAACCCGCCCTGCAATAATAAAATAAACATACAATGGAAGAGCGTAAAACAAGACGAGTCCTAAACGGACCTGGTAGAAGCTCCAACGTGTCATCGCGCCTAGGCGGCGAGCTCCTACTTCGTACCTACACATCAAAACTAAATACTAACGCCCGCTAACTAAATGATGCATCAAACACAATGAACATCAACCACAATTCAATCATCAACATCCAGCAACAGTTAAATAGTCATAAATTTAAATAATTCTAACTCATCCTAGTCATACCAATTTTATTGTGTTTTTCTAACTTATGTCGTGATCCATTATCATGATCTGACTCGATCTATCTCATTAGATCACCCACATTCATCCATTCAGATCATGCGTGTAACTTATCATTTCATCCCTAATTAGTCATTAATCACATCATGTAACTTATCACTATCAATCACATCAATAAATCAACCTTAGCATGCTATGCTAACAATTATCATCAATTTTAAATAAATCAATCAGAGGTAATTATACCTCACGCCGTCTGCAATCGGCGACGGCTAGGGTTCCGTCGCGCGTCTCGGAGCTCAAATTCGGCGCTCATCGGCGTCCGAAGCTCGATCTGGCTCCACTGGGTGAGCCCCGCGGAAGATCCGGTGAATTCCGGCGAATTCCAGAATTTCCAATTTTCTGGCGGTTTTCCGGCAGCTGCTGGCGGTTTTCCGGCGACTTCCGGTGGTTTTCCGGCGACAATTGCCGGTGGTATCTACTAGCTGGATGGGGGTCATGTAGGGTACCATTGGAACCGGCTCGGCGAGCCCGACTCATCCATGACATCAGCGTGTCCAATGGAGGCGGCGGCTCGCCGGAAAACGGCAAAACAGAGCCGGCCGCGATGGGTCGCTAGATCCGGCCGGCCACGGTGGCGACGGCCTCCATTCCAGTCGGGGAAGGCAGCTGAGGGGTCGAGGACGTCGAGCCGACCACCTGATCGTGGTGGCGACGGTCGGCGGCGGCGCGATCGGCGACGCGACCAAAACCTTGCCGCGGCGCTACGCACGGCGATTCCGGCGTCACGGCGGCCCGATTGGGGCCGGACTTGGTCGGGGCAGCATGGCGACGCCGTGGCTGGGCCGGGCGGCGTCGAACGGCGGCCAGGCGACGTCGGCCGTGGCGGCGGTGGCGCGCGAACAGGGGCGGCGCGCGGCAACGTTCTGGGGAAGAAAAGGTCGGGGAAGAGGAAGAAAAGGGCTGGTGGCAATTTCGTAAATAATACTTGACTCGTCTCCGGCTCGAGTCAAGTATAATAACTAAGTCGTATTAAATCCTAAAAAAATTCATAAAAATCAGGGAAAATCCTGTAAAATCAAACAACACCAAACATCGTAATGATATGCTCTAGAACTATCAACCCACCCAAACTGCCCGTAACGCGTCCTAACGCGGTAAGCGGCCTAAGACTAATTCTACGATCCACTATATATAAAAATAAAATTAAAAAAACTAACTGGCATACTCTCATATATCTGATAACTCATTCTGTTCTGCTGTGTTCATGACGTTATCATCATATACTTGGGGTACGCATGACCCTCATAGCTCATACACGCGACCGGCGTCGGCTTGGTACACGTGTCTTGAAACTGACTCAATTCGAAAAATAACGGTCGACCCGACCGGTTCTGAATATAAAACCCTAACTCGAATCGTGGGTTTTACAGTGCGCATGCATGCATGCATTAGATTGTAGTTGGATGGGAGCTCGATGTAGACTCATAATCACTAAAAAACTCGATAAATAATGTCGTAGAATATATTAATTTGTTTTTTGTGATTATACAACTTAGTTTTTTTATCATTAATAGAGAATTGCCTCAGTAGATATGAGCATCAAATGAGTTAAAGTCGGGGATAGATGGAGGACTCTGTTATTAGACAATTGATTTTTTCTTATTTTAGTTATTATTATTATTTTAGTCAATTTGTATAGTAGTGGGATTTTGATTCATTCCTTGGGCCTTAGTTGATTATGAGCTTTGATTATTTAATATTTTATTTTATGATATGACTTAAAATTTAAACTTTAACTAATACTTTGCATATGGATTTATTAATAGTGTTGAATTAATAATAAAATTATTTATGTAATACTTAATTTTATATTGTAACACTTGCGTGTGGGTTGGAACGAGCTGATCATTACAATATATATCTTTCTTTTGTTTTGGTATTTATCAATATGTTGAAGTCCCAACAGAATTAAGTTGGGCCGTCACATACGTCGAATATTAATCTAAGAAAAAGTGGAAGAAGTTTGAAGAATGATCATCACAGCTTTGTCTCTAATATATTATATGTTCACGAGACTAATCTATATTAAGGCTAATATTTCTTTAATAAATATTAATGTATAGTAATATGGTTGACTTTGATAGGGAATTAGCAAGTAGGGCATGAATCTAAACCATGGAAGATTCTCGTTGCACTTTAGTATGCATATTATGTATGCTGAATTAGTAATTATATATGCATGGCCAATGTGTTAAGTTTGTTAGACGTCATTCTTGATTACCGTATTCATCAAACACAAAGCAAAGATCACAATTGGAAATTTAGTTTCTTATGAAGTTGGTAGAGTGATAACTCAGCAATTAAGCTGAATTGGTCTTATAAGAGTCAGCTAAATACACCAGCTAACTATGAAATATAAACTGATATGCCCACGAAATTATATCACAAAACCCGTTTATTAATGCATGAACATCGACGGTAAGAAACCCCTTTATTCATTTACATTAACTTCTAATCTAAAAATATGTCTTTATCCGCTAATTTTGATGATTATCATCCGTAACTGTGAGTATATGTTACATGTAGTATATGTAAGTATGAAGCTTTCGTAGCTCCTTTGGCTTGCTATGACCGTGAGGGAAGGGAGAGTGAAGAGCTCAAGGGAAGGCATAGTGGAGCTCTGGACCACTTATATTTTACATTCGGGCCATCAATAAAAAAAAAACATTAATGGACTACAATCTGTCACATTTATGTCACAACTACCAAACCAAACCACCTCTAAGCTGGTCTGATTAATATATGCACGGTAGAAAGTAATCAACATGCACGCCCCCCAAACTACAGTGGCCTCCACGTTAACATGTGAAAAACTAGTAGTCTGAACTGAAAGATGTCAGGCAAAGGATAGTAATCCAAGGGCGGCATATGAATGTCAGGCAAAATGTTGAAATTAAAATTAGGTTTTCTCTTTGGCAAAAGTAAAACTAATCTGAACACATAATTACACGTCGCGTCAATTTAAATACTATCATTATTATGTAATTAGCTCTACAGTAGTACGATACATAACTAACCTAAAATATATATATACTAGTTATAAATAAATATAGTATTGCCTTGAGCATATAATGGCCTAAATTGATAATTCTTGTAACCAAACACAGAAAAAAACGGCAAAACCTTACTACTCCACCTTTAAAATCTTCAAGTAGCTAGTCCTCTCCTCTCCAAGCATCCAAAGGTGAGAGAGTGGTCCAAGATGCTCTCAAGCGGGAAAGAGCTTCCCCAAGCTCCCTTGCAAATCAACCAAGATGACAAGTTCTTTAGCAGGCTCTTGGCCAAGGAGACCTCCATGGCCAACACTTCAAGCAGAGTTTACTATGGCAACATGGCCGCCGGCGAAGTCCCCTTCGTGTGGGAGTCTCGGCCGGGGACACCCAAGAACCCCATTTCCTCCACTGCCCTCCCTCCCCTCACGCCACCACCTTCCTACCTCTCCACCCCCAAGCACAACCACAAGAAGAAGAAGAACCACCGGCTTTCCAATTACCCTCTCTTGTCTATCATACTACCCAAATTGGCCATGAAGAAGAGTCACTTCTTCTCTTCTTCCCCTTCGTCTGCGTCATCCCCAAGCTCTTCTTCCTCGTCGTCGTCGATTACTTGGCCTTGTCCGCAGTCGCCCAGGCACAGGAGAAGGTTGTTCTCGTCACAAGGCGAAGAAGGAGGCCAACAAATTGTCGGATCCACATCAATCTTATGCTTTGGCCTTGCTTATGGCGTATCGAGTGGTGTCCGCAGGTGCTATTACGAGGCCATGGGGAAGAAGGCTGCATTCCTGTCCAATATTGTTCGCCATGGATCTAGCCATGGTGTTCATTAATAATATATTATGATGTATGAATTTTCATTTCTATCTCAACTACAATTGTGATGGTGAAAAAGCCTTAGATATTACGTCGCTTCTATAGTGTAAATGTACCACTAATTAGCTCTTCGCCATAATAATGATCTTATGCCATAGTCTAAACATGGCAATGTTCGGTCTCTTGCATACTACTGATCATAGCTCTTATTTTATTGTAGAATACATTAATTCTCATCGTTGATCAGCTCGCTAGCTGATTCCAAGTTCTAACAACTATTTTACCAATGGAGCTTTCGGAAAGCTTCAAAACTCCGAATGTGTAGTATAATTCATTAGGCAAGAGAAGGCATATAATACCCACAAGCAGGAATAGAATTATGGGGCTCATGATATTGAAGCTACAACGAAAGAAGTAAGTATAATGCTGGTCGCTTACCATTCATGAGAGACAAACAACTAAAAGTTGAATGGCAACCTATCAAATACACATTTCAATGAGAAAGTTGGTTGAGATCGTATCGGTCAAGATCGGACATGAAAATAACAAAGGGAAGAAAAGCTGTATCGTCTTAAATTGTCTATTTAATTTAATATCGTTCATCTAGAATCTTTGGCTATTGTCTGCAGGTATCCATGTGAGGGTAGAGAGTTGGGCAATTATCAGATGATCAATGTATTTCTTTATGTAGCTGAATGGTGATATACTTACGTTTTCTTCTATTAGTTTTAAATTAACATGGTTTTTGTGTATAAGTTTATACCATTATTTCTAGATCTTGAATTGGAGCATGCGTGTAGGCTGTTGTTTCGTAGATAGAGCACTAAGATTAAGTAAAAATATACTGTTTTAGTACCCTGGTTCAAAAAAGTACATTACATAAATGTCTGTAGTAGCAAGACCAGTACCATACCGTCAATATAATTGAAGTAATATAACTCTCCCCGGGTAAATTATAATGAAATCAAATATATAAAAAAGTAAAATCCAATAAATGAAATTTATGCTGTTGGTTATTAATCTGATTCCCATGTTCTATGATTTCTGTGCACAGCTTCACGCATTATTATATATTTTTTCCTGTGTTAAAAAACGTCAAAATTCCCTTACTATTTAAATTTTTTGAGTCAACTCTATTCCATGACTTAGTAAGTCAAACTATACCTATAAAATTACATGATCATGAACAAATAAGTACCGTCTTACACATAAAATTTATTGAATTATGAATATTCTGAAATCTGAAGCTGCTCACCTATTTTGAAGGTGTTTAACTCTACCGTCTTAATTCTTTGTCGGCACAAAGTAAATGCCGGAGACAAAGCTGCAAGCTCGTCTTTCCATTGTTTTTATCCAAATTTTAACCTTTTTCTTAAAAAATAGTTAAACAAATTAAAAAATTTTATGCTAAAATTTGGGATTTTAGTGGCTTTACAATATGATACTTTTAAAAAATTATGTAACCCAGATAATGATGACCGACAATTTGGCCCATGCCACTATTCAAAATATTTCTCACTCTTGAACTTTGATACCATTTATAAATACCTGAGCACAACCTAAACCTAAAGGGTATAAGTCATAATTTTCTCAAAACTAATTAACCAAATTGAAAATTTATAGATATTACTCTTCCAGATTATTTTTTCTCACTAAAAGAGATATCAACCTTAAATCATAATAATATTTAAATGAAAATGATTTGCGAAACAACATCTCAAAGAGATTGCGTATCCTTCTGATCCCGGATTATCATTTTAACACAACTGATTCAAAGCATTTATGTCATGAAGCCCATCAAGCCCATTTCTTAAATAAAAAGCCCATTGTTTTGTAATCTTTGAGAAGGGAGCAATACTGGGGAAGTACCAGTATTGGATCGGCTTTCAGGGCTCATGCGTGCAGCGTACCTTTACATGAGACAAACTTTTACTGCTTAATATCATTTGCAACACTGCCCATTTGAAGATCTGACTCTTGGTCTTTAATTTGCAAAACTGAAAGGACCCGTAAGAGTTCAATCATTGTTGTTATATTTAGGTAGGGGGGTTAGTGAGAACGTGAATCTGATTTATATCTATAAATGTTAGTGAGTGAATCAAATTTCTGTTTAGTGAAAGCCTGAATGTGAGTGTGAATCATATTTATAACTATAATATACAATTTACATAACATGATCCATTTTAACATTTTAACTGAATACATAACCCGGTCCATTTTAACATTTTAACTGAAAACCTGTGAATTAAATTGCACACCCCTAAAGGTTGTGCAATTTTATTCCCACCCAGGCCAGAAAAATAAAAGTTAAAAATAAAAAATAAAAATAAGAAAGCACCATCTTCTTCCCCAATAGTAGCTGCTACCAACCTCCTCCCGCCCCACCCCCTCCCCCTTTCTTCTCCTCCACCCTGTCCCTTCCTCGCTTACCTTTCTCCCTCATTCCTTTCCCTCTCCCTCATTCCTTCCTCCTACTCTTTTATCTTCTCCAACTACGCCGTCAAAAGTTATATTCTTTTTCATTGTGCTCTCACAAACTTTCTTTTTTTTTTTACTTCTTACGTTGATCAATTTTTATATTTTTTTTAATGTTTCTTGTTGTTAATAATTGATTTGGCATTGTATTTTAAATTTATTTAATATGTGTGTTTTTAGTCAATGATTATTATATATATATATATATATGTATAGTTAAAATCTAAAAAAATATTTTTTTGTATTAGATAATCTCTTTTCCTCTTTTATAAATTTATTTGTTATAACCATGTTTATGTTATAAATTTATTTTCTATAACTATAATTTGTATTTTGTGTACATGCATATGAATATAAATATTTTTGTTCTAATTTTAATGATGTAGATATTTGCACATTTTATAGTTGTTAAAATTATTATTTATATATTTTCATTGTTAATATTTTTGATAATATATTTTGATTTATAATCATGTACTAATATTTATATTTTAATTTTAAGAAAATGGGACTTTTGACTAATGTGAAGAAGACAAAGCTCCTCATTGAAATAAGGAGGAGAGCTTACTTTTAACGGAAGAAAGCACATCATAAATATCTTCTTAACCTTTTCAGCATATTAACGAAGGTACGAGACATTTCCAAAAAATGTATAAGAAGATATAATTTCTTGTTTTAATGAAGAATTGAGAGTTGTTATATATAGCCAAAATATTTAATATCGAGTTAAATAATTAAAAAAAATACACTCCCTTAGTCTTAAAAGAAAATATTGGCTTTGTTTGGAATAATGTCGAAAAGAGGGTGAGGGTTTGAAAAGATCAATGGATTGAATATATAAAGGTTGGGTTTTGAATATAAAATTTAAAATTTACTATTTCACTACTGAAATTATATCATTTAGATATTAACATATAATAATATTCTTTTGTAGTCCCATTCAAATGCAAAGGGTATTGAATATTGGGATGAATTATATATATAAATTTGGCATAATGCTACTCATAAAGCAAATCATATTTTGACCGCTGTATTTTTTTTATTTTGTCAAACTCAAAAAGTGAGATATTTTTTATCATGATTTGTTGGATGATATTATCAATTTATTAATTTAATAGGTAAATAATCATGATACGAGTTTGGATGCAATTAGTAAATTTGACAATTATATGAACTTTTTTAATATTGTATAAATTATATTCGCAACACATTTTAACTATCCTCACTAACATGTTAGATCAATTTATAGTTTAATTTCACTACAGATACAATTTGATTTACAGTAGATTCACATTAAAATACTATTTACCGTGTAAATTTACACACTTTCACTAACCCCTTATTATCACCATTTGTTCTACCTACAGCATAGTAAAATAGGTTAATTATTGGTTTTGAGATGAGCACATATAAGATCTCAAAGAAATAGTGATTGTGAAAGAAAGACAAGCTGGATCGCTAATTTAAAGTGCAATGTTCCATCACTATCCTGTGCGTAGCCTACGTACATGCAGATATAAAGCAGAGATAGCAACTCCGCACCTTTATTCATTCACCTTTTGCAACTCACCGTTAACAAACAAAGAGAGGGCAATCAGCCACAACATCCTTAGGTGCGACTGCCCACCTAATATTCCTTCAAATAGAACTAATACACCTCTGTGATCTCTTAAAGAGTCTCGTACGAAAATGCAACAACATACATAGCACATCAACGAAATGCTACAAATTCACCATATATATAATAGTGCTCAATTAATTTATCCTCCTGCAATTCTTCCTAATCTCTCCGTTGGAGCCTGTGAGGGGGCTAATGTCTCCCATCTTGATCATGGCCGAAGCGAAGTCGTTGAAGAACGTGGTCTGACTACTACTATAAGTCCGGACCAGAGAATCCACCGAGCCCCTGTTGAACAGCTCTTGATCGGAGTGCAATAGCCCTTTCATACCGATGAGGTTCTTGTAATAGTCGTTGTTGAAACGGGTCGGAGACTGTAGATCTAATGGTGCCAAATTGTTGTCCCCAGAGCCCGACCTTCTTGAGCACCTAGCCTGTCTTTTCCTGGCAAAGGAGCTGTCAATGTTGCTCTCGTTGTATATGTGGGTTCTAAAGGATGTGCACCGGGCTTGACCTATGGTGTGTGACCCTGTAATATGCAAGTTGTAATCAACATCAGAAGTCTTGACTAATTGATATTTCCATGTCGTGCTAGCTGGCTAAAATTACAAGATCAGTAGTGAAAAATTAGGTAGAGGGAATATTGATTGATGTTGTCTGTACCAGACAAAGCAACCATGTCCCTAGTGGAGAGCCCGTGAGATTGAAAGTTGGAGATTAGGTTGCTTAGGCTAGAAGTTGGAGGTGGTATCCTGTTGTTCGCAGCAGATTGGCTGGCTGTTCTTGCGTCTCGTCTTCCCAGTTTCACGTCCCAAGTAGGTCCACCGAGCTAAAATTCATAAATTTCATGATGACGAACAAGTATATATATATATATATACAGTGTGTGTGTTAAGGTTTACTGTTGAGTTATGAGTTTAATCAATTGAAAAGAAGAATTAGATGGTAACACATACAACGACAGTGGAGTCTCTAGCAGCGATGGCAAGGATGTCCGCACAGGACACAACGCCGGGGCAGGCCTTCTCGACGGCCGACTTGATGTTGTCCACCACGTTGAATCCCCTAACCGAGTTTTGGTTGGGACGGGCATTCTTTTCCCCTGTGAAGTTTGATGTGTCGTCCAATAAGAGCGATCCATCGCAACCCTATAAACAATATGCCATAATTTTATGATACAACTTGATCGTTCCAGTTAATTACCTTAATCCCACATACCATTAAATTGTTACTACCTAAACCCAAACCCGACCCTAACATGCTTAGCAAACCCAGACTTCGACTATTTGAAACCCACTTATATTACAAAAAATTAAATTAAATGACACCATAAAAAATTAAATTAGAAATGATTATCTAAAAAATAAGGAGATTAAATAAGCTAATACTAAAAAAATAAAGTTAAAAATATATTAATTTAACATATAAACATATATATCTCTATAATAAAATTTAAATTATATTAAATATAACTTTTATAAAAAAATTATATCATTAAATCAGGTACTTGATATCCGGTATCTAAAACTAAACCAAACCATTATAAAGCGGGTACACGGTCTTGTAAAACTAAACCTGATTATATAGATATAAAATCCGGTTTATTCGGGTTTGGTCGGATTGGGGTATGCATGTACCAGACACTATAGGCACTCCTAGATACAACTCTTAATTATACATATATGATAGTTGATTTATAATAACCATGACTTGTGATGTCTATTCAAGGTAGAAAGAGTAAACAACACTAATCTTATTGACAGTGAGACGGACAAAGACTTGTATAACTAATCTCACGCCGGGTTTTGATGAATACTAATATTGCTATGGATATCGACAGCTATAAGAAGAAATTACGTGAAGTTAGCAACAGTATGCCAGTCATTTTTCAAATTTTAAATAGGAAGTTTAAAAGGTCAAGCATGCATGCATGATGTTGGAAATGTTCAACATAAATAAAATAAAGTTGATAGTAGTGACCAGAGGTGTTAATTATATATTAAGTATTAGCAACCATGTTTAGCCACCAAGTAAGATCATAACTGAAGTTTGAGATACAGTAGCTAGCAAAAATATTAATGTGCTAGAAATATGTCAACACAGAGCACCTCTTCTTTTTTTTGAGAAGGTTTACCTTACAACTTTAGTTTTACTTGATTCTAACTCTCAAATAAGAAATGTAAGCAGTTTCAATTATGTGCAAATTATCATACTTAACCAAATTGAACCCTTATCAACATTAATGAAACTGGAACTGAATGTAAGAAGCGAGAGGGAGGAAGTGGAAGAAACATATATTACATTGACGAAGCAGTCATGGAAGTGCAAACGGAGGAGGGAAGCTCCCATCCTTTTCTCCCTTGCAACTGCCTTCTTCACTGCTGCCTTGACAGTGGGAAGCAACTTAGGACATGACTTAGTATAGAAAGTGGTGGAAAGTTGAGCATAACTGTTGTCGACCAAAAGAAGAAGATAAAGAAGACCACATACTATAACACTAGTGGAGGAAGAAGCCATATATGGCTAGCTAATTTGTGATATAATAGTATAGATCAAGGTGAGTGTGGCATGAGAGCAGTGTTGATATCATGGGGTTTATATAGTGATTTGAGGAGCTTCTTCTTGCTGCATGAAGAGATGGCGAGGCCCACAGATTAAGGGGAAGTTAAAAATATTTGGCAAGGGCAGCTTACCTGCTCCACGAGACAAATGCATGGCAAGATGATTCATGATAGAAGCCTAGTTTTCAAGATAATTGAGAAACTTTTGCAAGACTTGGCTTGTGGTGGGTTTTCTTAATAATGTTCTGATAATTTATGTTTCTTGGAAATGGTCTTCCACGTTCGGAAAATATAATGAAATTGGGCATTGGTTTGACAAGAGTGAAGGGGAAACCGCAACAGAAATGGAATTATATATTTCTGTAGTACTAGCGTTAGGCAGCAGTACAGAGAATCTTAGTTTTCTCGGTCGGGTAACGATGCTGGTTGCAACACTATATAGAACCTTGATCATGATTAATACATTATAAATATTTACTAGCTAGATCTGTAGGGCAAGCTGTATCAAGCTCATTCGCGTTAAAATATTATACATGTAATTTCCGCTCACAATTTATCAGTGTATATATATTATTTTAAAGATAAGCTAAAACAGGGGCAAGTTTTGCATTAAATTATTAATACCAGCGACAATGACAAATGAGAGTTGTGGGCTATACTGTTGATCAAAATGATGTCTCACCAATATATATATGTCTAACTTTGAGAGCATTAATTAACGCTTAATTTCTATAATTATTTGACTGAGATGGAGTAATCTTCGAAGCTCAATCTCAACTCGACAAAATCATTATTTGGTTTTGATACATATATAAAGGAGGAGAGCTACCTTGCCTCAGATGATGGATCAATATCTGTCATGGCCAGTTAACTAAGCCATGATATTGTTCACTTAATAAGCTTTACAAAACTAATATATTATTATCCTCATCCGTATATAGGTATCATTCATATGAATGCTTGAGTTTACCCTTCAATAATCAAATCATTGGGAAGAGATAAGATAAATTGAAAAGGTCAAATGTCAATGCATGCATAAAACGCTCTCTAGTTTACTTATATATCGAATTATATAAATGGCAATTAAACAGCTGCAAAGAAAATAGTTCGACCAGATTGATTTGCATTAGCTTCATGCATGTATCTTTTTCATCACAGCTGCAACAAAAAGATTCTCGATCCACTTGGAGTTGGTCATGACCATTACGTTACAACAATATTATCTCGTCTTGTGGGGCTTGCTTGCTACCTAATTCATCACATATTTGTCAAACTTTGCATATATAAATGATGAGAGTAAAACCACTTTGGGAGACTTAAATGTGGGGGTCAAAATTAGTGCAATACATAATATTCTTCATAAACATAGCCTAATTTAGATGGCGGTCTAATTTACTGTTTGCTTATTATTTGAATTTGGTTAAACAACGGCATTACGTAAGGAATCGAAAGTGTTGTTTTGAATGATGATGGTCACCGTTAAAAAATATATTAATCAACTATAGCTGATTATTAATGTACTAATTGGGTGACATGCATGGTCAGTGATTAGATTCCTAACTTAATATAAGTTAATTTAAGCTAATCCATGCATGTAAGTAGCAACCTGGCTATATTGATCTCGACCGCTTCACACTTATTGTTAAAGGATTCTCTTGCCTACAGCCAATTGTAGTCTGAGACTATTGGCACTTTAATAAAATGGTATACCCAGCAATTAATAAAATGGTATATATGCCCAGCATTTTTTGTGATACAATCTTTCATTTTTGTTCAAGCTATTTGAACTGCATTGGATTTCAACATCATAAAAATTCAACTAAGCTTCAACCCGTGATTAAAGGCATCAAATATGTTTCGGATTAATGACAGGCTGGTTGGTTGCCTGCACTTGTCAAATTCCTACTAGTCTAATTTTCTTTTGCTACCTCAAAAGGACGGTGTCACCACTATCAAGTTATGTATGAACCATAATCTTTATTTTATTTTAAAAAATAAAATATGATTTACAAATATATATATATATATATATGATTATTGACCAATATTTTAGAATATATATAGACTGTTTATTTATGCTTATAAATTATGTGACCTTGTGACGTTGTGACTAATAGTTTTCTTTATATTAGGTTGCTCATATTTTCTACAGTTCTCATCTATACGTCGATGTATTGGGTTGACGATGATGATCCTAATGAGTAATAAAAACCATGCTGATCATCAGATCAGCAAGTACAGTTTTTGGGCCATACAATTCCGTTATGCATATACATTACTAAATATATTGTATATGCATGATAACTCATGCTGTATATTTAATATGTCCATTAACTCATGCATCTTATTGAGAAGCCTTAGTTTTGACACTGCATTGTTATGAAAATGTTGTCGGTGTGGGGGCGAAGTTCTTTTTCTGCCAGTTAATTTAATTGATTGAGCTAATATGTAAATACACCAATATATATCACTAAGTCAAACAGCTCTTTACACATTAGTATGTGTTACATGATTAACCTACACCATTGATATATAATTAAGATTATCACAAATATTTGTGAATCTTCACTAAAAACGATAAAGTTCGTCAAATCGTGAAGCCCTAATTACTAATATAATTAACAAGCGACAATGGGCACAATAACCGTAGACTTCTTCCTGCAAGAATCAAAACTGTGCACTGAACTTTTGTCTTGAGTATCTGATCTGTCCTTTATCTCCACATGCATTTACAATAAAAAATTTACGTTAAAACTAAAGCTTAGACTCGTATATAAATTAAGCAAATATTTCAAGTCTCTATATCTTTTATTTCTAATGGTAGGGGTTAAAAATTCAGCCATGAGGATAAGCATGTGTGGACCATGCACGATCATCATGCATATTGTACTCATAGATACGGTTGGATCATATAGAAAAATGGAAGTGCAACTTGTTCGACAAAGAGGGTACTATTTACTGAATCACTGATAGTTTTATTGATTGGCCAAACAAAAAAAGGGTACTGATAGTTGCTTCTATCAGACGATACTGATGTGGGAAGTCAAACAAAGGTTTTCTACTTTCATGTGCTTCAGATATTTATATATTACATCTTTGAATATTATCAAACTAGCTGTATGATACTTTGATAACGAGCGTTTGACTACGTATATAACATAAAATATCTTTAAAAGTCACCTTCATTGATGGTATTACGCTAGTTCTTTGCTTACTATAAATACGGTTGGTCACTAACTTTAAGATGATGTTCAGCGAAACTATACATAAAAGATATTTTTTTCAATTTATTTAATAGGGAGCTTCATGACTTGACAATCCTATACTTGCATAAAAAACCTGCAAAATTAAGATCGATGTGATCACGAATGAATCTATGAAAGTTGTTTGCATGTCATGTCCTTACAAATTACATTCAATATGACAACTATAACACAGCCGCACTGTTTGTTATTCTCCTCACACACTACATTTTGGACTGATGATGCAGGTGGAATGTGAAAGGCATCTGGGGCAACACAAAATTTCACGTTTTAACTTATTATTCTCTGTTTTATGCTGTTGATGGTTGTGCATGGGGACTGATATTAGCCTGTTCATGATTTGCTTTCCAATGGCAGAGTCAAAATTAATGTTGGCATTAACCAATATCAGACAAGAACAAGAATAGACAACTGGGTTATTCAAGATCTTTTGCTAACAAGTCACACAAGATATGATCATCTCTACTTTGATTGCACAACTAAAATTTTGACACAAGGAAAGAATTAATACTGGCTGCACGTTTTACTCTTGTGCCGATCAGATAGTACTGTAGCAAATTATCTGGCATCTATAACATGGAAAACCCTTCAAGCTCAGATTAGTCAACCGAGAGTGAACTATAACATCATCAGGGTTTTTAACTTAGCTGTGAAGGTGCATCTCATAGTTGGGCCAAGCAAATATCATAACAATTAACAAGTGTACTATTCGAAGCATATCAAAGTCTGCTTTAACTAAAACGCCACTTTCGGGTTGCAAAGGGAGCAGGTTCAAGTTCAGGTAAGCTAACCTCAATCTGACTAGATATGAAATCTGATCGAAAATTGAGTAAAAGAAGTCTTACATCTTATATGCCTCGACTATTTTGAAGTACCACGATAGAAAACTCCAAAAGATATTCCAGCTAGAATTGCGACGTCAGTAATGACTTATACAAGGTAGTACGTTGTGGGGAAAATTAGTTAATATATCACACTTAAAAATGCTTAGGCCGAAGAACATTTAGTAGTATTGCGTTATGTCAAGAACATTGTCACATCTAAATTAATGTCACAAATGTTATGAACCATAGCTGCTAAGTATTACCATTTAGACGGCAAAAATATACACGTTCACATCACCTTAACAATTATTCCCATTTATACCAACATGTAAATCCTAATAAAATCTAATACACAAAAGTGAGCTACATCATCACGACAAATACGCCATAATTATACTAAGTGAAGTTCAACCTCAACTATTAGCCCAAAAGACCATCGGGTTTAATTTAGAAACTAAGGAAACAAATACAGTAATAGATGGGCCGCTGCAAGACAGTGTGCTATACAAGAATGAGTAAATATCCCCCAATACCGACCAATCTCCATCATATTGACCTGACCGTCGGCGTCTCTCTTTAGATTGTCTTTCAAGCTGAGAATGGCCACCCAGCATACAATGGTCTCGTACAAGAACAAACACAAGGATGCATTTGCATGCTTCTCGTCCCAAACTGGCTTACGAACAGGAGCTGGCCCTCTAAAGTATTCAACCATCTTTGTTAAAGAACTGGCAATCAATCCAACATAATAGAAGTTTACCCTCTTTCTACCGACGCATTCTAATTTTAATATATATAAATATTATTTTATAAGGCCCACTAATAAAAGTTTAAATTGAATGTATAGTTTATATAAGTTATATGAGATGTAACTCATTATAATTTTTCCTTTATTTCTACTTTTACGATGGAACAAAACATATTATTAAATATATTATGTGTCAAAGGTGGAACTGACAACGCCATCACGGTGTCCCCAATTATTTGAAAAAAGGCATGTATAACAGCTGTGAAAAAAAATTAACAGATTAATTGAAACTAGCAAAAACACCACATATAATGTATGCGGCAATAAAAAAAAATTATAAAAAAACATAAATATTTGATAATCTGCACTTATATTATAAAATATTTTATAATGAATATTGATCATTGTGTTTCTAATTAAAATAATATTAAAAAGATTATAGAAACAAAAAATATGTTAACACAATTAAATAAATATCATTTAATAACACAAATATACAAAACAATCATTATTTAAACATCAAGAAGAACAAACATCATAAATTTAAAAACATAAACTTAAAGGAACAAAATTAATAAAAAATATTTGAAGAAGTCAATAATTTTATTTTGAAAAAATGATTGTAGGAATTAATTAATCACAAAGATGATCCGAAAATGCATGGGGAAAAAATATATAAAAATGGGAGACATAATAAAAATAAATTAATAATATTGATACAAAAAACGAAAAATAAAAAAATTTAGATTTAGATAGAAAAAACTTCCATATATTTCATAAGGGAAAATTCTTCATAATTTTCGAAATGTAAGTATAAAAATAATTAAAAAACAATTGAAGAAGGGTTTTTTTCTAAAAAAAGAATTATTGAAAAAATAGTTTCCAAAAGATGTTCGTCCAAATTATGTGTCACAACAAAACCTATTGCACCATCCATACCCGACCCAAACAAGTTGAAAAAGTCTTAAGTGATTCCGAAATTATGGGAAAAGATATGTGAGGGAAGGTTGAAGTTGCTCTTGATCACAGCCCATTAATTATGGAACAAAGAGGGCTCTCAAGCTCAACAAATAACTGAGCCTCAAGTGTTTGAATGAATTGGGGGGGGGGGGGGCGGCGGTGGCCGGTGGCCGGTTTGACTATTTCATGCAAGTTGAATTGATCTACCTCATTTTGATTCAATCATACGGGGAAAAAATTTTGTTTGAAGAAAAATCACATTCCCTACCTTGGTGCTTTGGACATATTGTTGAAGATATTTGAAAACTTGCAAGGGGCAAATTTGCATATTTAAATTCCAAGTTATTAAAGGCAGCAAAATTTACAATTTTGTTCTAAATTTTAAATATTAAAAGAAATAGTGAATACACAATTATCAAATCACTGTGGATTGAGTTAAAAATTCAAGTTAAACCCTAAAGAACTATGCAAAAAGTCTTGTGTGTTTACCTCACTTGCTTGATCGATCAATCTTGGATACTTTCAGTCTTTAATTTCTAATCGCATTAGTATTTTTTGCGTGGCAAGAGTACCTCGTTCCCACTAAGCACTCTAACTCTAATTTAAAGTGAAGCGTGATCGCTGGAGTGGAAATACCGCGCACAAACAAAAGATAAAATGAAAAATCGTACTTGAAATTGATTTTAAATAATACGATAAGAGCAACCCTTCTAAAGTGGGAAGCCTTTAAGGAGACATATGTATTTCATGGGAATAATCTTAACTAAATAATTGTATTCAATTAAAAGCAGTAAGACACATCATATAAGGGTACCTCTTTCAAAGTGATTGCATCTAATTAGAAGAAATGAGAGAGTAGTACCCGTAATCCAAGGCAAATATGGGAAAAATTCTTTACCCTATTATACTTAGACATTAGATAATATGGTAGGATTTTCCTCACCAAGGTCGACGATGACCTCTTTCCCCTTAGTTCCTTGCTTGTTCCCCTGCTTGGCTGGTGCCATGGAGGAGACGATTGGCCTGGAATCTGAAGGGAGTTTGGAGAAATGGTTGAGATGATGGAGGATGGGACAGTGGTTAAACCCTGCTCCCAGGAAGATCTCCCTAGAAAATAGGAAGAAGAACAAAGAACAAAGATAAGAAGAAAACAAAGATTTAATTCATCAAAAGTCATGTCCTTTACAATCAGTCTCTCCCCTTATATAGCCACACTTCCTAGTTTTCCCCCATTACAATTTATTCTCATTATTCACCTCGAATTCATCCTTACAATTTATTCTCATTATTCACCTCGAATTCATGGATCTCGCAATGCCCCGTAACGCCCTTTCGTTCTACTCACTTTATTCATACCATTACCCTCCCCTTTACAAGAACCTTGTCCCCAAGGTTGAACATAAAGTAGTCGCCAGTCGAGGAGTAGAAGGGAAGTGCAGGATGGACTGGACCACCTGTGCAGTCATTAACAACCCATGATTTCGAGTTGATAATGAATGTGATGGTTTCTTCTTATCACCCAACGGACTAAGGGGTATAGGCTGGCCATGCAGCTCTATTGTTTTGCCTTTTTCAGTGAACGACATGGTAAGGAATTCAAAATTCCATAGTATGGGTCCCAATGGTATGAATAAAGTGAGTAGAACGAAAGGGCGTTACGGGGCATTGCGAGATCCATGAATTCGAGGTGAATAATGAGAATAAATTGTAAGGATGAATTCGAGGTGAATAATGAGAATAAATTGTAATGGGGGAAAACTAGGAAGTGTGGCTATATAAGGGGGAGAGACTGATTGTAAAGGACATGACTTTTGATGAATTAAATCTTTGTTTTCTTCTTATCTTTGTTCTTTGTTCTTCTTCCTATTTTCTAGGGAGATCTTCCTGGGAGCAGGGTTTAACCACTGTCCCATCCTCCATCATCTCAACCATTTCTCCAAACTCCCTTCAGATTCCAGGCCAATCGTCTCCTCCATGGCACCAGCCAAGCAGGGGAACAAGCAAGGAACTAAGGGGAAAGAGGTCATCGTCGACCTTGGTGAGGAAAATCCTACCAATTTGGCATCAGAGCAAGGCGAGGGAGGTACGAATCCATCACCAAACTCGATTGAATTATCTCACATTAAACAGATTCAGGATTACTTGATTACTGCTGTTGCTGAAATTTCTACAAAACTCGACATGTTAATGCAATCGAGAGTTGAGGTTAGGGGAATCTGGATAATCGTGAGGGAATTGGGACATCTCATATGAGAGTTCCTGTTGGGTTGGATATTGATGATCAATGGCAGGATAGTCGAAGAAACACCCAAAGGGACGAGCAGGTGAGGATGTCGGGAGGAAGGATTCCACACGCTAGACTTGGAGAGGAATTTCCAACCATGTCTTCAGGGGGAAAGTTTCAGCAAGAAAAGCACAGATCAAGGGTGGAACCTGTTCGTCATAATGTCCAGGAGGGGTTTCATCAAATTGTGCAAATTGAGGACTGCTTGAAGGGATCCAAACTAAGCTTTCCTAAATTTGATGGGGCAAAGGATCCCATCTCATGGTTTAGTCGAGCAGAGAAATTTTTCAAGTTGCACAATATCCATGAAGCATTGCAAGTCGAACTAGCAAGCTTCCACTTGGAGGACGACGCCCAGATTTGGTTTGATATGCTGCAACAACATCAGGAAATGGTTTCTTGGCAGCAGCTGAAAGAGGCCATGAACTTGCAGTTTGGACCCTCGGATTATGAGGATTTTTACGGCGATCTCACTCGATTATCTCAGGATTCTTCAGTCCAAGAATACACTGCTCGATTCAATAGATTGGCGTCAAGAGCTGGACATATGACCGAAAAACAGAAGATTAGCAGTTACACTTGTGGTCTCAAGTCCCAGCTGCGAATGGAGGTGAAAGCAAGAAAACCGGAGACTTTATTAGATGCACAAGGACTCGCAAGACATTTAGAGCATCATGTGAGTCAGAGATTGCATACATATGGAAGACAGACGAGAGGAAATTTTCAATCCATAGCTGTTTCCTCTCAAAGGGAACACAGTTCAGGAAAGCAACAAAGATAAGAAGAAAACAAAGATTTAATTCATCAAAAGTCATCTCCTTTACAATCAGTCTCTCCCCCTTATATAGCCACACTTCCTAGTTTTCCCCCATTACAATTTATTCTCATTATTCACCTCGAATTCATCCTTACAATTTATTCTCATTATTCACCTCGAATTCATGGATCTCGCAATGCCCCGTAACGCCCTTTCGTTCTACTCACTTTATTCATACCATAATAATAAAACATGTCAAATTTAATTGTGAAATTTTTTTTTAAAAAATTCATATAAAAGCGGGTATGGGGCTCGTTTAGGAATTGTCATGTCCATTTTGCTTGCATGTTGTTTCTCATGTTTGCTACCCGATTACCTGGCTTGTGCCAGCCCAACTCACTCCGGCCCAGATCATTGGTAAACCAAACCCCCGTCCACAGCTTGGCTCAACTCGGAGCAGACACAATTTGGAGTTTATTTCAACACATTCTCGTGCTCTATTTTACGTGAAACTCAGTTCCCTGCCATTTTTTCGCATTCCGGACACAACCTTGAAGTCTATTTTATCATCGGAGCCCTGTAAGGAACAGTTTGAATCCTTAGGGCAATATTTGGAGTCAAGAAATTAATTTGGTAAAATTCACTAAGTATTGTACTTGTAAAATTAAAGAAAAGTTATTAGATTGTGAGTGTCATTCTCACTTTGGATTGACTTGTCAGATCTCAGATGGAGACCGGCATAGAACCACTTAAAAATACTCTAGTATCTTGCTCGTTTTTTATTCGTGTCTACAACTCAACGTTCATGAGTAATAGTTCTCTAACATGATCCTCTGCTAACCGAACCACTTAATTTCAACAATTTAAGTTTTTTATTTGTTTGAGCAGCAAGCTGGCAGAGCACTCATTGCTCAAACAAATAATAATAATAATAATAATAATAAGTTGAGATGCGTACAGAAATATAAGAGTATAGAAGGATAAAGCTAATATAGATTCTCACTTATGTCCCCTATCCCCTTCGACTCTTTTACCTAGTACTACTAAGTCATCCTGGACTTGAACCAGAGACCTCGCCCGTAAAATAAATCATCACACCTATGATCCAAGCACTTGGGAGAGAATCAATAGATTTTTTGGAGCAATTCATCCTTCTTTATGTACATGTGGGTGAAAATGAATCTAGATACATGGCGGGAAAATCTCCACCTCTCTATCTATATCAAAACCGCCTCTCGATAAACAAACTCCTACCCCCACTTGAAGCCACCTTTCCCTATAGGCTTCCTCCGCATTACACACATGAGAGAGAGAGAGTAGAAGACTGACCTTGACCCATTCCTGGCATGCCACGACTAGATCTAGTTGGCACCAGCCAAATTTGGCTAAAATTTGCCTCTAGCCTTTTCAAAAAAAAAAAGAAAAAATAAAAAAGGTCTAGCCATTATCAGAAAAATAAAAGGCTCCATGCCATCACCGCACAACCATATGTAGTTGCGAGTGGCCGGAGCTGGTCACTTGCTTGCAAGAGTTGGCCGGCAGGTGACAAGCTTCAACCGGCCACGCCCTCTGGGAGGGAAGGGGGAGGGGTGAAAGAGGGTGAGGAAGGTGGTGTGTGAGAAATTAGATCTGGTAGTCTTTATAATCGGACAATCCGCGTTAAAAATTATTAAGTATAAATTTTTAATATTTTTTTCAAATATATATATGTATATATTTCAGGCGATGAGTCACATTCCTATAAGTTATATAAGCCGCAGCGATTTGAACCATCTGAGATCAAGGTAAAAAAAAATTACGGCTGGGTCATCTGCAGTCGGCGAAACACGGCCAGTCTACCAGATCTGGCTGTGTGGTTGATATGATAAATTTGAATATCGGTTACAATTGGCGGGAAAAGTTGTTACGATTCAATTTTGGAAAAACTGTTGAATTTTGAATTCGAATTTGAAGTAGTTGTGATCAAAACATTGTCAGTCAATTCGAATTGTGGAATGATATAAATAGAATGGATGTACAAACAAGAAGGAATGAAAAAGATTATTTGCATCTTCACAAACTCTTCCTCTTCCTTCTCTGCATTCTTCTCTGTTCTTGCTCTCTGTTTCTTCTCCTCTGTTCTTCTTCCTCTGCATTCATTAGAATGCTTCTGAAATTCTTCCTTCCAATCTTCCACTCTCGATCTGAATGATGAGTTCCCACCGTGACGTGATCAACACCAGCCCTGGCATTCTTCCTAAGCCGGAGGACTGCAACAAATTGGTATCAGAGCATGCACGATCAATGAGGGATCTACTGGTGAAGAATGATGCTGAGGTAAATTCTACTTTACCAGATTTCACCAATCTAGCTATTGGACAAGTACACTTGCAAAATTCAATTGATGCTTGTACAAAAGTGTTGAAAGTGGTTCAGGATTCTATAAATTCCATGAATACTAGATTAACTCGAATTGAGGTTTCCAAAATGCACGATGCTGATGAGGTGGGAAGAAATGAATTGAGATCTGAGGTGGTCTCCTTCAATGCTTATGATAATGCAAATAATCATGGAGATCCAAGGGTGTTGAATCATGTAGGCCGTCTGAAATTCAGAAGATATAATGGAAAGGAAGATCCAGTTATTTGGCTGGGATTGTGTGAACAATATTTTGAATTGTATCATATTAGTGAAAGGGATAAGGTTCCTATCACCTCCTATCATTTGGATGATGAAGTTCAGCTGTGGTATCAACTTAATAGGAAGGAGCAAGGAGTGTTAACATGGTTGGAATTCAAGAAAGAGATTCTAGCAAGGTACGACACTTCTGATTTTGATGATTTTTTTGAGGAATTATCAAATTGGAGGCAATCAGGAACAGTGCAGGACTATTATTCCACTTTTATCAAGCTGGTTACCAAAGCTGGAAATGTTACTCCTGAACAGCAAGTTAGTTTGTTTATAAGGGGATTAAAAACTACCTTGAGGTATGATGTTAAGGCTCAAAAGCCGACTTCAGTTCGTGCTGCCCTAGGATTTGCTAAACTTTATGAGGCTAAGCTGAAGGAAAGGAGGGTTCTATTTCCACCAGGAGAATTCAGGTCTAAAGGGGAACCTTCAGATACCAAAATGGATGGTGCTAATGTGGTTTCAGCAAAGAGACAGCCAGTGAAAAGACTCACAGTGGAAGAGATGGTGGATAGGAAAGCAAAGGGACTTTGTTTCCATTGTGACGACAAATTCAGCATTGGTCACAAATGTAAGAAGTTATTTTTGATTGAAGCAGTGCAGGAGGAAGTAGTAGAATGTGAAGAAGAAGACAATGCGAGTGAAGAAGAGGAGAATGCGCAAGTAATGGATGAGGCAGACTTATTGAAGCTGTCATTACAGGCATTTACAGGAGAAGTTACACCGGAAACTATGAAATTCCAGGGAATTATTCAGAAGCAGTTAGTTCAGATATTGGTGGATTCAGGCTCTACTCATAACTTCTTAGATTCCACACTAGCGGCTAAGTTGAAGCTACCAGCAGAAGTTACCAGAGCATTGGATGTGATAGTGGCTAATGGAGAGAGGCTACGAAGTTCAGGCACTTGCAACAAAATTTCCATAGTGGTTCAAGGAGTTCAACTTACAGCTGATTTCCATTTGTTACCACTCAAGGAATATGATATCGTTTTAGGAATCCAGTGGTTAAGGACATTAGGGCCTATTGTATGGGATTTCTCTAAATTACAAATGTCCTTTACTTATGAGGGCAAGGAGCTATCATTAACAGGATCAAAAAGGCTCCCTTGCAATTGGTGGATTCGAAGAAGATACTCAAGGCAGCAATAAAAAAACAAGGAGTGTTGTTGCAATTAACAGCTTTAGCACAGGTTCCACCAAAGTGCAGGGAAATCGATTTTTCCCATCAGGATCTCACTTCATTATTAGATAGCTATGCTGAACTGTTTGATAAGCCAACGAGACTTCCTCCAACCAGAGTTCATGATCATGCAATTCCCTTGAAAGAAGGAGCACAACCAGTAACACTGAGGCCCTATAGATATCCACCTCTGCAGAAGGC
>JAURVB010013099.1:0-109676 GCA_033002965.1 Piper betle
GTGCCAGCGGACTGTTCCATTCCCGAGGGATCCTGACAACTCCGCGTTTGAGTTCCTCACACCCGGAGAACGTGGAGGTTTACGGGTACTGTTTAGTACAGCGCATGTCCGGACTTGTGGTTCAAAGGGTACTAAAGGCGACTGCCTGAGAGTACTCGGCCTTCGTGCTCAAGGCCAGGAGAGATATGGAGGTTCGGAGAGGGCTTAGGATAAAGTTTCATGAGAAGTACTGAAAAGAAGTGCTGAGAGTAGCACAGTACCAGCAGCAGTAAGTTCGGGATGCTACCGGGTCTGCAGCCCAGTGGCTCCTCAGTAGTGCCCTTCAGAGTGTTCTTGAGGAAGTATATGGTTTTCTTTCAGATGAGAGTTTGCTCTCATAGCCAGTTTGTTATAGTTATTTTATTTTCCGGACCAGTAACGCTTGTTACTGACGTTTTTCTTATATATATGTAGGTGATAAGCACGAGATGGATGAGCCAGCTTGGACGGAGGAGCAATGAGGTCTTGTGCACACACATGTTAGATTTCTGAATGTTTAATATTGTATTATTATGTTATTATTTTGTGAATGCTATGATTAAATGTTTGAGGCATGATAGGATATGATTAAATGAAATGAGATGATGCTAAGACATGATGATAAGAGGTGAGATATGATCAGAGTGGGCAGCAGAAGTGTGGCCCAAGTCCTATGATGAATATATAGTATATTAAATTATGTGTGATTAAAATTGTTGATATATGTATATATATTGGTATGTATTGTTTTGACAGGGTAGACCCTAATTGCACTTTTAGGGGAGACTCTGTCAGTTTTACTTTAGAATTTTCATCGATTTTGCTCGTGATTGTGATGGCGTGAAATTTAATTTGCATGTCATTCATGTAGTACCATGTTAGGATTTTTGCACATTTATTCATTCATGATGGATCGTATCTTCATCTTAAGACGCCGAGATTGGATCCGCATGAGTTAGGTTCGGGTTAGCGGACCTAACCGGGGCCTGTAACATGCCGGTTCGGTTCATGAGCGTGGACCGGATTTGGGGTGTTACATGGGGGGCGCAATGTCAAGCACTGGCGGGGGAGGGCGCCGGCGGGGCGATGGGATGGGGTGCCGCAGCAGGGAGCGGGCACCGGCGGAGGGGCCACCGACGGGGGGGTGGGCGAGGGTGGTTGAGTGGGCGGACGGACGGTTGGGCGGGTGTGCGATCTGAGGCGGGTCTGGGGCAGTCTATAAAATCTGGGCCGCTGGATTGAAATCTAGCGGCCCAGATTTGCGCCGCATGGTGTGTTGCCAAAAAGGGTAGCACACCATAAATTTTTTCTATATATATATATATATATATGAGACGAGAGGGAGCAATCAAATGGGGACTAAGAAGACCTGGTTTATTTATCTGATGTGCCCGCTAAGTACGTCTAATTGTCGAGCTCAAAACACTAATACCCCCAATTGATCGATGCCACCTTACTTACAAATAGAATTGCTTTCTTGTTCCCTGCGTATGGACTTATGCTTCACTACTAATTGAATTTCAATGCAATCTTTCCTTCTTTGCAATTTATTGTGCACCAATTTGAGTTAATTTTTATCACTAGCGAAAATTTTCATACCTTAAATTTGATTAGGTCTATCTAAATCATGCTTACATGATAAATTCTCAAGTCTATATAAAAAAAATTTTTTTTGGTTCAATCAATATGATAATTACAACCATAAAGTGCATTACTAAAACTCTCTCCACGTTTGAAGCTTCGACTACTAAAATTCTTTTTTAAGTGTTTTTTTAACTTTTAAATAAGTTAAAAAGATACTTTGTAATTTAAAGTAACCAAATAGTTTTTTTTTAAATTACATGGGCAATCTTTTATTTGACTCTTAGCAAGAAAGAATTATTTACTTGACCGAGTACAAGATTTGAACTCTCTTTTTTTTCATGGTGAATTTGATTCTTCCATTGAATTTAGCGGACAATTTTTGTTGAACCAATCATGGAACTTAAATTGGGTAAAGATTAACCTAATTTAATCTAATCCGTCCCAAAAAGATACAAATTAAGATAAAATTATTTTATAGATTTTGCCATCAAAAAAGAAAATATTAAGATCAAATATAGTTTTAAACTGATTCCCCCTGCCCCCACCCATAGCTCCGTCGTCGCCGCTCGCCGCTCGCCGTCTATCGCTAATATTCGGAATCGGCCCATTTAGGCCGATTTCGAAATTGGTTCGAACCGGTCGGAATTGGAGCTCCGCCTTTCCTTCCCACCGGCGACCACCGGCGGCGGAGTGAAATGGGGGAGGGGATGGACGTTCGGAGCTGGGACGAAGGCGGCTACCGCCGCTCCATCTTGGAGGAGAGGGAACTCCGCGGCCGCACCGTCTTCCGCACTGCTTTCGCCCCCTCCCCGCCGACCGCCACCCGGACATCCTCGTCGCCGCCTCCAGCGACGGATCCGTCGCTCCTTACCATATCCCTTCCTGCATCCCCAATCCCGTATTCCCATTAACTGTTTGTTTTTTTCGTCTTTTTTTATTTTTCGCTTTTATTGTATTGTGGTTGTTGATTTTTTTTTTTTGGTGTTGTACAGAATATTTCTATTAATGATGGTGATGGTGGGAAGAAGAGGAGGTATTTGTGCTTTGATTTGGAAAAAGAAAATAACAGAGAAGGGAAGAAGATGAGTATTTTTTGCGGGTGTCTGTGTGTGTTGATTGCTGCTTTCTTGATTGCAGGCTTGTAGGGGATTTCGTCGTGGCGGAACCCGTTTGTCTACTTCGTGGGCACGATGGACCTGCATATGACGTTAAGTTTTATGGTGTGGAAGATGAAACTCGTCTTCTCCTGAGGTATTAATACTTGTGGTCGTCTTTGGCATTTATATTGTATTTTTTTGGGTAAATTTTTGATGTCGTCTTAAGGGAAATTGATTTTTTTTGTGATTTCGTGCGCTAAAATACGTTTATTAACGAAATCTGAACACGCAATGATGAACACATGGTGTTGCTCCGACCATTAAAATATTGCTAAAGAATGCATTACTTTGCTAGTCATTAGGTATCATTGTCAATTGGGCATGAATATATTTATTTATTTATTTATTTATCGTCACAGATTATTATGTTGTTCTTAAGGGAATTGTTTTTAGTGGATCCTTCTATCTGATGTAGTTGTGGAGATGATGGTCATATACGTGGCTGGAGATGGAAGGATGTTGTAAACTCTGTAAAGTTAGCGAACGCTCTAGGTAAATTTACCATGCAATTGTGTTTTCGGTACATGTGCAATCATTCTTTCTTTCATTAACCCCTTCCATCGTACTGTTTTGATGTTTTGTTGTGGGCATGGGCCAATTATTTCAGTTCATAATTTGAATATCTTTTTCTTGACATGATTATGTCTATTCCAGTGATATTGAACTGCAGAATTAGCTCCCTTATCTTTTATTTCATTGCTTGTTGCAGATTGTCCATTGGAACCTGTAATTGATTTGGTAAATCCTCAAGAGAAGTGCGTCACCAGAAGTAGTTTCAAATTTTGCATTTGTTGTATTTCATCAACTTATTAACAAATTTATTCTGACTGCCATGCCTTTTGAGTGTACCAAACTTATTTTTTACATTTTCATGTTATCTATAGAGGCCCATGGGGTGCACTTTCTCCTATCCCTGAAAATAATGCAATTGCTTCTGGCTCCAAGGTTTGTGCAACTTTTCATATGCCTGTGTCATTTTGGGAATTTTTACAGTTTTGACTTTTAATCACTGTATATGTTTGTAGATAACTAGTTTTCAAAAAAGAAAAATTGTGAGCTTCCCTGCATAACAAGCCTAGAAAGTATCCTTTTTGAGAAACGTACATTACAATAAAATAATTAGACTACAAGCATCCTTTTGGAGAAATGTACATTAAAATAAAATATAGGAGTGAGTTTTCTAAGCATAAAAGACATTAGAAAGAATTTTGATAATTTAATTTAAAGGTAAACAATGGATTGCACTTTTGCTTTGGAGTGCCTATCGGGTCGGGTACTCGTGAAAACCACCCCGATCAAACTCGAATAATTTGGGTTTGGTATCTATATAACCAGGTTTGGTTTTAAGACACCAAGTACCTGTCTTATAATAGTTAGGTTTGGTTTCGGTTATCAGGTACTTGGTACCAATGATATCATTTTTTTTTAAATTGTATTTACTATATTTGGCCATGGGAATACATGTGTTTATATATAAAATTAGCTTGTTTTTAATTTTAATTATTTTTTAGTAGCCTAATTAATCTCTTTATTTATATTAGATAATTATTTGTAATTTAATGTTTCATGGTGTCATCTAAATCTAATTTTTTTATAATATAGTTGGGGTTTAAATGGTCGGATTCAGATTTGCTAAACAGTTAACAATTGGGTTCAGGTTCAGGTAGTAAAAGTTTAAATGGTAAATGGTTGGGTTTCGTATGTAAACTTAAGGTAATTGGTGGGTTTGGTTTAGCTAAGACCAAACCAGATCGATAGGCACCCTTACTTTTTCTTGGTGTTCAAAATGGTAAATGATAGGATTAGTAGTTGCATGTTATTGCAAAAATTATAATCGAGTTTATTTTAAAAGATGTTTCTTTCTTTTTTTTCTGTCTAGTGTGGCTCCATTTTTTCAGCTGCTGGCGATTCTTGTGCTTATTGTTGGGATGTGGTATGTGTCTTCCTAAAGTGAATTTAATAAATCTATTTCCTTGAATGGTTTAGAATATTTAAATTGACATCTTCAGGAGACAAGCAAGTGCAAAATGGTTTTCAGTGGCCACTCAAGCTACTTACATTGTATTGCTGTTCGCCAAGAGAGCAACCAGGTATCTGGGTTCTTCTGAGTTAGTTTATGAGTTTGATTATTATGTACTTCCAATGGTCAGTAATAATTGTCCACTTTTTCTCCTCCCCTTTCATTTTTTTTAAAAAAACCAGATTGACTGTCTCCCTCACATTCAATTTAAAATTCCTTAATTTTTTAGTAGAAAGTTTCCCAGGGCATCGTTACATACTCTGGATCTTCAAACACCTTTTTAAATCCCTGGTTGTCTCTTTGACTGGTGCAAATTTTCTTAGATAATATTTTATGGGACTATTTCTTGTGCTTGGTTATGAAAATGTGCTATCAACAAAGTGTTCTTTACTCATATTTGTGCATATCTTCACAGGTTCTTCTTCGAACCTTGTATTTTATTTTATGTGTCAGAGGATGTAGCTAGCTGTACTCTGTGTTTTTACAGCTCTATCATTTAGAATTCCTCATGGTGACAAAAATTATTAATGTTAACGCATGTACATTTCCGAATTTCTTATGTTGAGTTTTTTCCAGTCCCATATTATTTGGAGTTTCTAACTAACTGTTTTATAGATCATAACTGGTTCGGAGGATGGAACTGTTCGAACATGGGGTGAGTTAATGCTCCAAATCATTTATAGTTGGCTGTTGGAATATATCTATGTTTCTTCTGTTGTCTACCTGTCAGAGCTCTTGGTATGTTCTCAACTATCCGTCTACTGATCTTACATGGTTTTGGAGCATATTTAAATGGTAGCGTGCTTGTAATAGGTTGTGCTTGCTACCTAATTGGACATAATGATGGTATTATGAGGAGCCAACTGAAAATAATTAAACCGATTCCCTCAATTATTGACAAACACATTTATGTCAATTGTATATTTTTGGAATGTTATTGTTTATTAACTTCAAACAAAAATTATATTATTTGTTCTTTTATAGATTGCAGGAGTGGGATATGTGTTAAAACTATTATTCCGGAAAGTGGTCTCAAAGCAAAGGAAGCCTTATCCTGGGTTGGCTGCATTGCACTGGACACAAGTGAGAGTTGGCTGGTTAGTTTTTTTCTCAATATTTCTTTTTACACTGGGCATTTTAGTTGTTTGTACAAAATTGTTTACATTCAAATTGTGTACCATAGGTATATTTCTTACCATTGCCTGTGGTAGTAGCTGAAAAATAAATTAGTCGTCATTCATTAATTACCTCAATACGCAAATGTTTGGCATGCAAAACCGGTGGTGGCTGGTACCTTGGGCTTGACCCATTGGATACAGACACCCTCCTTTTGTGGGAGGTTTTGTTTTGGATTCCTGGCTGTCAACCTTGGCATTAGATAGTTCCTTCAGAAAGATGGACATTTTAACATTAATTGGTGTACGAGCTCTTAAATAGTTAGTTCATGGACACTCTTAAGCTTGTTGTTAAGCTGTCTTTGAAGGTGATTCTGTTGGTTAGTTTATTTATTATTAATCAACTTAATGCTTTTCGTATCATTTTTTCATGAATTAGGCTTGTGGTGGCAGTAAAAGTTTAACAGTCTGTAGTCTTCCCACCTATGAACCCATTTCTAGACTTGACAACCATTTTCCAACTCAGGATGTATTGTTTGATGGCAATCAAGTAAGTGCCATTCTTTACATCAATTTAAACTTGTACGTCATTTTAAACTTTCAATAGATTTGAGACCCGTTAATTTTTGCATTTTACAGAAAAATCATTGTAAAATATTCATCAAATTGATCAATTTGCATTGGCAGTTCAAATTTTTATCTTTACTGGATGTTCATCTTCATCAAAACTTGCCACACTGTTGGATGCATGACAAAGTGATCAGATAATTAATTCACACTTGAACATGTAATTGGAATAGAATAACTTGTTTAAGATGATTAATTGATTAGAACACTTAGCCAATAGGTAATAATAAAAGGCAGACTTTGAAATAGGTGGGCTTGAGGAAACAAATATCGCTTAATGGACTGTCCACGTGAGGCCCAAGTGCAGAAACAAGTGAGGGCACGTGGGTAATTTCACAGTCTTCTTCAACCTCTCGACTTTGCTAGTTTGGTGTGCATCAAAATGTGAAGTTGGTGGTTGGGGATTAAAGTGGCCACGACCCAACGAAAGCACTTGCACTCATATGTCTCAAATCATGTCAACATATGGAAGGATGAAAAAAGTGCAGCCTTTTATGGTCTGGCCGCTGGAGTAGGCACAAGGCAGCAGTGAGATAGTCCTTCTCCAGGTGGCACAAACAGTTCGTCGGCAGCAGGGAATGATGGTGTCAGTGATGGATGGTGGGTTGTTAGCATTGGCACCATGAATTCTCATGGGATTGGCACTGTGTGGAGTTTGGCTTCTGCATCATGCATAAAATCCTCAACTAAAAAACATAAACTTATTGATAAGAATGAAATGCATCGAGGAATTTATGATTGGATGGTGACTCGTTAAGGTATTCAAAATTCAAAAGTGGAGTGTTTACTATTCATGAATTTGATATATATATATATATTGTAATGGTCGCTAATGCCTTTGTAAGATGGACTTGTGTGGAGCGTTTCTGAAAATAAACTTGGGGTTTGGTTTAGTGTTACTTCATTCCTTCTTCCTTTCCCATATGCCATCGGGTTAGGGTGATGACCCCTTCGCTTGCAACAACCCCTTCCGGTTTGTAGCCGATACAACGATTCTTCACTGGTATAGTCCTCTCACAACAATGAATCTTTCCCGCCTATCGGCAACTCTCTTCCTTGCTTGTATCATAACATCAAATGTTGCCTTTGTTTTTGTTCTTGTTGCTGTAATTTTGTTGTTTTTGTTTCCTCTTCAAGGTAATTTCTTTTAATGCCTTTGTTTTTCTTGGATATAAATTTTCCTCAAGATAGATTCAATCTTTTCAATTCATATTAAGATGGTTGATTGTCAAAATAGACTACATTATTTTCAATGGTTGATTTGTTGTGAGAGGAATATCAGCATTGTCATTATGGGCAGCCGACTGGAGGAGTCATCATTGTGAGCAGGATAGGTCATCACCGTGACTTGATGCGAATGGGAAAGTGATGCAAGTTGTAAGATAACTTGAGAAGAAAAATTCACAAAGATTCTCCCCCTCTCTAATCTTACTTAAAATCATAAAGAAAATATGATTTATTCAATAATATGAATAATATGAGTAAGGAGTAGCACATAACAAAGAAAATATTCTTTATTCAATAATATGATAGATAGATGTGTCAAATAACCTTTAATGTTTGTATTTATAGTAGAATACATAAGATCCTACTTAAACTAGAAAATAACTAAGATTCTAACGTGTATAAGAAACAACTAATTATAACCCAAATAGGAATTCAATAAATATCGACTCCAACTTATTACAAGACTCAAATATTAATGTAATTAGAACTCTTATATTAGGCACTTCTGATGTAACTAGGAAATATAATAGTAGCGGGAATTATCTGTTATTAGAAAGGAGTAGGGAAAGAAATAACATTGAATCAAACCAAAAGTTTATATATGAAAACTCCACTTGAACTCATCTTACAAGGGCATTAGTGACCCTATTAAAAAAAAACAATCAGGTCGTGAATAGTAAATAATCCACCGTCGAATCATGAATATTTTAACAAGCCACCGTTAAATCATAAATTCCTCTCTAAATTTATGATTGAATGGTGGCTTGTTAAGGTATTTACAATCCACCATTAAACAGTAAATTCCTCGAATATATATATATACCTAAGGGTTTCCTCTTTTGATAGCAATCCAAACATTGAAAAAGGAAATTATCACTAATTATCGTGCATTGGGTTGCAATAAAAAAAATTACATAAGATCTCTAGGAAATTTTGTTGAAAAGTTATTTTTGTTACAACTATAAAAAATGACAGAGGTAAGAAAATAATGTTTGGCGGTTACAATTATTTGGCTAGTTTAGTTCTAAGCATTTGAAAAATCAAAATAAAAAGGGACCAATCCCTCTTTTTTATTTTATAATGTTTTTATAAGGGTGCCTTTACTATTTTATATTTTGTTATGTTATGCCAAAAATGTTTTTAGTTGTCATCATCATCATACAAATTTCTATTTTCGAACAAACAGATAGAAAACAATGCAACTAAACACCCTATTAGACTCCAATTATTGAAGGAAAGCAACGTAAAATAAAATCATCAAATAAGGTAAAACTTCTAAACCCAGAAATTACGAAATATAGTCAAATACTAACATATGTGAATACTATGTCTGCATCTTTGCATCATGGCTTCTGTGTCATCACTTTAAATATGAAAGCAATCAGTTCGTGACACACAACTAAGCTGCCGGCAACTTAGACAAAATGTGTAGATGGGGATGATATTTTCTAAGTAAATAATTTTCCCATGGATTTTTTTATTTACAGGTCCTGGCTGTTGGACAGACACATTTGCTCACACGTCTAAACATAAATGGAAAGATTTTGTCACAGATACGCTGTGCTCCTCCGTCAGCATTTTCTATCTCTCTCCATTCTTCAGGAGTATGGCATTATTTCATTGCCTGGGTTAGTTTAGAATATTGAGCATATCTATCTAAAGTTTGGTTCAATTTACCTCTTTTCCAAACAGGTGATGGCTGTTGCCGGATATGGGGGATTGGTCGACGTAGTATCGCAATTTGGTAGTCATTTATGCACTTTCTTTTGTAAAGGTGCACGAGTAGTTGGTTAGCATAAACACACTGGCCTAGGTAAACACATGCTTTCACATTGGTAGAACCTATATTTTACCTGTTATTCAGCACTACATATACCTTATTTTTTCATATATCTTTCTTGAACGGCCCCTTTCGTGTATGGAATTTGAACCTCTAAATTTAATCCAAGCTTTATAGCACCTACAGTTTTGGTTCATCCACGAACTGTGCCGTCTTCTTAAGTAAAAAGTATGTTTCATCTTGAACATAGCTAGCATTATATTTTTTGACCGAAGTTGTTATTTGGTGATGAAACAGAGAACCCAGACTTGGATTTCAAGTCACAAGAAATGATGTGGGATCGCATCTAAGCTTCTGTATGCTGCAGAAATTGCTGCCATGTTCTGTAACTTTGGGATTCAAGGGGGCAACGACTTCGATTTTACTGTGGCGCTGTGGACGATGGGATTAGCCTTTTTTGGGTCCAATTTATTTCACATTATATACTATTTGTTTGCTTTTATTTTTTAAAAAAAATTAAAACTATAATGCTATGACTTGGTGTTTTTTATCAATGTCTAAGCCCAACAATTTAAATATACGGTAAAAGCTAGGGGACTTTTGAGTTAATAGAAGTGAAGTGTCGCTTGTCTTTCCTTAGAACTCAGTATTTGTCAGTTCCTCATAGGATAATAGGGTATAAATGCATTTTACCATTTTTTTGGTATTACTTTTTTCAAGATTGCATATTTAATATAAATGTTTCATTTTTCTTTAGTCTAAATCACTAGCTAAAACAGGCGAAAGAACAAATGTTAATGAACTTTTTAACGATGGAAGATGGTAAACATGAGCATCACCTTCTAGAGTTACTCAGATGGCCCTTCGATCGGCTAGTTGAGGACTATTTACGTGGTTAATGACGAAAGTTATTTTAATTAAAGATAGAAACAAGAACGAAAATATGAAAAAAATACTAAAAACTTATGTTTTTTAATCCATTGAGATTCAAGGTATATATGTGGAAATAAGCGAAAGACAATAAATTGAATTCTTAAAATTTTCGAAGTCTTGTTGTATGTAGGCATTCTAGTCTTGTGGCCTTCTTGTGTCTACGCTTCCCCCATAGGTGTCAAAGATGCTTTCTCTATAGGTGTGGGCTTAATAAGCAGTGATGCCTTAGCAGATTTGGGTTTAGTGTTACCCGGATACTACATCGGTCTCCCTAAAGTAAATTAAAGACATAATTAGCAGGGTACATTAGATTATGGTTGCGTCTTTAGATGTAGAAGTATCTCTGGGTATGGATCGAAGTACAACCAACGGCTGTAGGAAAATGACGAACACTTGAAGTCTACAGCAATAGACAAGCTGGACATCCAATCGCTCCAGAATAAACTTCTGAAACAATAGCCTGGAGTGATCACCGGTGCATCAAAGAGCATAGACGCCCGTCGAAATATCACCATGAGGGATGGTTGGATCCTTAAGGAGCACAGCTTCACCATTGGAGACGGCTCCATAACACTGTCATTGTGGAGGGTGTAGCCGATGCCGCGCTGACGGCTCCAATAGTGGGTTAGACAATAGGTGGTGTTAATGATGGTGTGTCTAATTGCAAGAACTAAGACATGTAAAGTTAGTTTTGCATTCAATATTTAATGAGTTAAAATTTAGTTTATCGGTGAGAATAAAATATAATTTTTTATTTCAATTAATCACTTATGAATAAATAATTTTGATACTCTAAGCCAAATAATTATAGATAATATTAGAGTCAATTTGATTTCGTATTAAACAGTGAGGTGCACTACCCATGGGTTAAGCTATTACTCACGATTTGAGTATAAGATTTCCAATGTCAAAATTTTTTAAGGTAGGTAAATTGTAAGACTTTTAAAGTTAACCTCATATTTAATATTTACATGGTTAAATTTTTATTTTTTTAATAAAAATAAATTATAAAATTTTAACTTAACTACTTCTAAAGGGGTAATTTAAATTCATTTATATACACTTTAGGCCAAATCGTTAAGCTAACATGGCGCGTGAGTATAAAGAAACTGTTAGGTAGTTTGGTAATGGTCACCATCGACAACGCTGGTGGTACATCGACATGAACAACAATGAGGAGCACGTGTAAATGAGGCACGGGGGGAACTACCGCTGTCTCGAGGGCCAGCAGTTGTCTATGGTAAGGCCTGATGGGTGTTTTAGTAGGTGGCCAAGAGTTGTGTGAGCAAGTTTTGGAGATGGTAACATGGAGGTGAGATCACAACTAGTTGTCAAAATTTGGTCATGGGAAAGAAGTTAGATCTTAGTTACATCAGTTGTCAAAATATTTGGTTTACGAAGTTTTTATTCAAAATATCTCCATAATCTTCCTTCTATTTATTCTTGAAAAGAAGTCAGGTGCATGGATTGTAGTGCATTCTGTACAATCTGTCCGTAAAAGACAGTTTTGCCGGTTGGATGTCTATATTAGAAAATTACATATAACAAACTAACAGTGTAGGTGCTATTGGTAAGGGTGGTCAGCGAGTATTCTAGTGTTCAAATTGAACAGCTTATAATGTGCAAGTTGAGTGGGGGAACCCATTAGTATTCGAGCTGGTTTTTTTAAATTAGGATTGAAAGAACCCAATTTATATTTCTTCATGCTCCTCTTTCAGCTATAACACTCAGATTTTAGCAACATCATTAACGGTTTTATGGGGTTATGTTCATGTAGTAAATGAGCTCTATGATTTTTGCACGACCAAACAAATAAAACTAATCATAAAAAAATAAGAAGAAACAAACGATAATTTCTATAATCATAATTTATAAATTGTACTGTTGTGTTATAGTTATTTGAGCATGTTACTATAAACAGAGAAGAAAATTTTGGAAATTACCCGTTCACGGGATAATCAGGTGTTAAATGCCCTCATTTTAAGTTAGGGTTGGTTTTGTATATATTTTTCGGGATAACTAGTAGAGGCCAAGGTGGACATGTCCGGCCTAGGTCTAATGTAACGACCCCCTAGGCCCGAGGTGGTCTGATCTATTTAGAGTTATAAATGATCTGAATATGGTTCAAATTTTTACTATAACTAAACCATTAAATAAATTTATAACGGTTGTTTGCTATAATCAAGTATTCAATATTTTGTAATTGATTGAATGGAAAAATATGGTTAAATTTTTACTGTATTTTATATTATAAACCAACAACATTAAATATATTAAAAATTATAATTATCAAAAATAAATTCTCACTTGCAAATATATGAAATACTTTATCTATCCAAACTATGGTAAAATAGGGTTACGAATTAGGAAATAAATAAATAAAAGTCTAAATTAACTAATCTCAATAACTAAATAATTTTTAGTTAAGTCAGTAAAATGGTTGTGGTAAAGCCTTTTATCACTATGGGTTATTGTTTATAGTTGCCTTGATTAAAATAATCAAAATTTTCTCCAATTTTTATTGGTAAATAAAAATTTAATATATATTTTTTTCATTTAATTCTAATTGGTAAATTGGTTAATCAAATGATCCTTATTGATCGTCATGTGGTAAGAAATGGCAAGTCTTATTTGCCATCACCAGGACGAGACAAATGTAAAAATTTTTGATAAAATATTTTTAAAAAAGTTAATTTAGTTTGAGCAATTAAATTTTATTCAAAAAATAGTTAAAATTTTCTCTGTTTGGTTGGTTGAATACTTTTGTAATAAAGTTTTTTTGAATAAGGAAACTATTTTATGATATTATAAGATAATTAAAAAATTAGGCCTAATTATTAGAAAAAAATGGAAAGCACAAATTATCTAAGCCCCTCACTTAAAAGATTAAAACAAATTCAACTCAAAATATTTTAAAAAATTTATATGGGGGTAGTCAAACTAGATCATTCCTAGGCGAAGGGTAGCTGCCCTTAGTTTTGGGGTGATCCCCTTGGCTTAGGGGTGGTCCCATCGCCCCTCTTACCCGCCTAATGAATTAAAATTAACTCAATTACAAGGTTATCATTATAATAAAAATTCATCTTTTTTAAAAATTAGCTTTGGGGTTAATTAGCTTTGATCCTGCGATAATATTAAAAATTATTTCTTTTTTTGGTAAAAAAATATTTATATTCTCTAGGAAATATAATTTTAATTTTCAGAAAATTCTTCTTAAATAAAAATGTTTCGTCCCTCTTTTCTCACACAGATCAAAAAAAATAAAAAAAGTAATAATAATAAAAATTGAAGCTGGGGTCAGGTATGTAAGGACTACTACTCACTAGACTACTAAAAACAAGTTAGTCATTAACTACCAGCAATTACCTTCTAATCCCATTACAAAGCACCCCCTAACCTCTTCTTACCTATAAATAACACATTCCCAGACCCCAAACCATTTACATCCACGTCACCCAACCGAGTCTCCTCCACCATCATTCCACTCTTCTTTCCCCTCCCAATATCACTCCCCACGTCCATTTCAAGACCGCCGTCCCAACCCTTCTCCGGCCACCGCCACCGCCACCCGCCTCCGGCGAGAAAATTCCGGCCAAGTGCTCTCCGTCGACGTCTACACCTCCGACCGCATCCACTGTTTCCGTAAAGCGGGTAGCTTTTCGGCTGTCTTCCTTCCTTCCTTATGCCTCTCTTACTGTGTTTTCTTTTTATTGTCGGTTGCGAGTGTTGTCTGCTGTTATTGCCTGGGAAGCTGCTCTTTTGGTCACTGGGTCTGTTCCTGTGTCCATTTTTAGGTAGATCGTAGGTGGGTGCTTGTTTTTTTAAAAAAAAAAAATTATTTGTTGCTTTTGGATTTAGCTATGGGGAATAGCTTGTTGTTTGATGCTGATCAAGTGGTGGCTTGTGTCTCTGCCTTCTTACCGACCCCCTTGTGTGGTGCCTTGTTGCTAATTCTTTGCAAAGTCTTCATCTTTTTCGGGTTTCTCTTGTTTGGGAGAGAATATAGGCATCTTTTTTTGTTTTTGTCTGAGGGATTTGTTGTAGTTATTGTAGCTATGGTTCTTAATCAGTGAAAATTCAAGTTTGCATTAGTTTTTGGTCTCTGCTTTTGGGCTTGTGGATCACTGTTGGCTGCTGTCGGACTGCATTTTGAGGGAAGATTTGAAGAATAGGGCATATTTTGGTGTATAATTCTGTGTTTCTGTTTTATTTTGCTTCTGTGGAAGGGCTTTTTGTTTTCCTATTCATGATGAATGACTGTCTTTTGCTGCAAGGTTTACTCATTGTTTCTGTGATGATTTTGCAACTTTCTACCGTAGAGAAAGGTGATTTTTATTCTTTTCCTAGTCTTTCGTGTCTTTACTTTAGCATAATTGCTAGTGACAACACTGACTGCTAGGTCTTATTCCTGCCGTTCAGTAGTTACTTCTTCTGAATGGCAGTTTCCATGTAAATTTGTATAGAGCCTAGTGAGAATGAGATGTGTTTTGCTGCTGCAGGGTGTTTTTTTCGTGTGATGATGAATGCATCTTCTTTTTAATGGGCAGTATAACAACAATTGTTTATGTTAATGACTGGCAAGATGTGACCAGACGATACTGATTTCACATACTTGATGATTTACAAAAGTGTACATGCATAAAGAATGGCAAGGAGGTTTATGATGCATCGTATTAGGGATCTGCCTCCTTCTTTGCTGCATCTTAATTAGTAGTCAAGATCCACTTATAGAATCGGGGACATGCTACTGCAAACCATCTATTTAATTTCAATGCACCTTCCCCCCATCCATGTATAAGATTAATACAGTCCAATCTTCATCGACGAGGATTGTTGTCACATTCAGTTTCAAATTTTCCCCACTTTCCCCTAACGACTGCAAAATTTCAGGTGTTTGTGTAACTTGATATATTGGGTAGGGAATGGATCAGCAAGGGCACGGGCAGCCCCATGTGGTGGGAGTTCCAGCTAGTGCTGCACAAGTGGGATATGTTGCTCCTCCATATCAAGCAAATGCGATGATGCTATCCAGTCCCACTGCAGGATCTGTGGTTATGCAAGGGAGTTCTATCCACTCATCTGGACAATCAGCAACTTTTGCTGCTTCTTCAGGACAGCTTGCTCAGCAACAGCTTGCTTATCAACAAATGCACCAACAGCAGCTACAACAACTTCAGCAGCAACTCCAAAACTTTTGGAACGGTCAATACCAAGATATTGAACAAACAACTGATTTCAAAAATCACAGCCTTCCTTTGGCTAGGATTAAGAAGATCATGAAAGCGGATGAAGATGTTAGGATGATATCAGCTGAGGCGCCAGTTGTGTTTGCTAAGGCTTGTGAAATGTTCATATTGGAGCTCACACTTCGGTCATGGAACCACACTGAAGAAAACAAAAGGAGAACTTTACAGAAAAATGATATTGCGGCTGCAATTACAAGGACAGATATTTTTGATTTTCTGGTGGATATTGTCCCGAGGGAGGAAATCAAAGATGAAGTGATTGGCTCCATTTCAAGAACTGCAGGCGTCCCTGTTCCAGTTGGCGGGCCTGGCGAGGCTGTTCCCTATTATTATGTGGCACAGCCACAGGTGGAGCATTGTGATTGTTATGATATGTTAGTTGTGGATTCTTCTTTATAACCTCACTATTCTGACCCTTGTATTGGTTAGCAGGTTTGGCAGCAGGCTCAAAAACAGCCGCACCAGCAACAGCAGGCTTCTTCAGATTCTTGAGCAAATCAGTTCGAGATAGATGTTGAAGGCATGTGAAGAATGTAAGTGAACTTATCTAAGAACTTCCATGTATAATCTTTTCATTCTGCTAGGTTTTGTTTGATGTCAGCAAAAATGAAACTTTTGGTCTTGTTGGAAAATAAGCTATCATTTTTACTATTAAATCTTATTTACTACATGAGCCTAATATGCATGATCTATAGCTTAAATAGCTTACACGAGTTACAACTTCTATTTGGAACAATTAAGTGAGTCCCACTATCTAAAATCCAGATAGATTAATATAAAATAAATAATTAGGGTAGTTATAGATTTTCATATCATTGTAATGTTTTTAACTCTTTCATCTTAATTATCAAAGTAATTGTAATAAAAACTAATTTCCAAATTTTTTTATACTAGTGTTTTTTTATAAATCAAAAAGTAGGCCATATTGATGTCTAAAAAAGATAAAAATTTATCAACCCTTGCCTGTGCACTCTACTTTTCATACCTATAGACCTCATTATGTGGGACCCACCAAAAAAAAGTTCGAATTAGAGGTGAAGCTAATATTAGTTATATGAGGTGTAGATTGTTAACGGCATGTGATGGCAATTATGCTAAAGCTTCATCTTGTGACAACCAATGGCATCCGGCTTGAAAAACTTGTCACTTTATTTTTGGCTTTGTGCCTTTGATTAATTGTGAAAGCAATTAACCGGATGTAAAATCACTGCCACTTAACTGGAATGAGGTGTTGGTGATGATGACGATCACGGCCAATTGTCTTTTTTTCCCTGGTGCAGGAAAGGTGTGTCTGCATAATCAGCCTCTTCTTTTGCTGTGCTTGTTCTCATGCCAACCCCAGATTACTGAAGCTCATTCCATTGAAAGCATGCCTTCTACCTCTTCTGGCATAATCGTCCTTTTATGTGATAGCTTCTATATGTCCTGTTCTTGCTCTGCCTTTCATAATTAAAATAAACGCCATTCTTATTTGGTTTTTGGCTGATGTGCTTTTAGTATACTTGTCTTTTGAACACCTAATTAAAGGCTTAATGTTGATATGCTCCATTCTACCAGTTCAAAATATATTAGAAGTGTGGAAATGTTTTCTCTGTGCTTGTTAACAGCTCGTTGTCCTTTATGCTCAATTTCCCGAAGAAGATGAACCTTAAGTAAATATCACAGGGACTTTCGATTGTTTATGCCAAAAAACATATTAATCTGCTTATGATTTGCAGTGTGACATAGAATTTTTATAAGAATTTTTGTGATGATTTCAGAATCATTGTTAAACTAATTGCCTGTAAACCATGTTAGCCTTTTTTGCCAACCTAGCGTGAAAAATGATTCTTGTGGGCATAGGTTATAAAATGATTCTTTACGACTCTTTACAATCAACATATAATCATGCAGAGATGATATAAACCAAGTTACAATTTAAGTACAAATGAATTAGACCCACTGTTTTTACCTGAATTTTACCATTTACATTTCATAATTGATTGCACAGTTTGTTGTTGAGTTTGTACTTTTTATTTCATGTTTTACCACTTATGTTGTCATGCACCTGTATTTTATGTACCAAATATAAATAAATAAATAAATAAATAAATATTTTTTTATGGCATAATGTGATGGTTGCGGAAGGAAGTACATATCAAATTTAATAAGGGTCGGCAAGTGCTTAGTGAATTTTCACTGTCAACTACCAATAATCGCAATGTTTAGAACATTTTTGTGTCAAATTGACTCAAATTTATGATCTTTTTAGCGCCTGTTAATCATGCACAAAATAGTCTAAAAGAACGGTAATTTATAAATAAAGGTGCCGGAAAGATTGAAAAAAGGCCGTTGTACCATACTTCTCCAAGCAATTTCTCCAAATTACCACAACTAATTAGGGTTTTTTCGTGCTGGAAAAAAAATTATGGTTCGCCCTAACCAACAAAGATTGTTATAGGAAGATACCATTTGTGGAGAGGTAAGTTCAATGGCTAGCTTCAAAACTTCCAATATATGGTGAGATTAGCTATAGTTATTATCTAGTTATCTACTTTTATTAATAAAAGAGGAATTCGATATAAGTTTGAGATTAAAAATAGAAAAATTAGCCAATCAAAATAATAAAAATGCTTCTTATAAAGGGTAGTAGGTTTGAATCTCTTTAAATCTAATTTTTATAAAAAAATCAATAAATTTTTTTTCACTTTATAAAGTTATGGGTTTAATTCCAACTAACCCCAAATTTTAACTTTTTAATAATAAAATTCCGTCGAATTGTCTTAATAAAAAAATTAAATAGTTATATAGAAATATAATATATTTTTAAAATTAATCACACTTCATATCTAAGATATCAAATAAATTTATATATAAATTAAAATTTACCTAGGTTGGGCATGTCACAATATTTTGCATAATATAAATACAAAGGGAAAGCTTAGCCCGAAATATCCACAGTAGAATTATCTTTGAGAACACGTATCTTGTGGAAGAAGAGTTTGAGCTTGACGTTTCGTCCACTGTTATCTTACAGTAAACTAGGCAACAGCTGCCAGCCCTTTTCATGGGTGCCTAAAAAATATAGCAATTAGTATAATATATTCATTTGCAAAGATCTCTTCAATTGTCACTGTGATTTGCAAACAACATATTAAAATAAAAAAACAGCAATGATTGGCAGGAGTATTTGTATATTGTAAATGCAAATTTGGAAGAAATATATGGCCAAGAGAAGCATCTCCAAGTCAATTGGGAAACAACCATGGGAGAGGAAGGAGACGAAGGGGATCAAATCTACCTCCCGATTGAAGTTGAACCATCTTCTCCTCAATCGTCTGCGTTCAGCTCTCATCACTAAAGAACTGGTGTGCTTCATGATCAAAGCCTTCAAAATATGTACAGTTTTTTCTTGAATGGTTTTTATTGGTTTTTGATGCTACATGTGTAGATTATGATATTGTCTGAGTTTCTTCTGTTGTGCAAATTCAAGGGACTCTAATGAACTGCTATATCACTGATAATAACAACAGTGATTGTCCCTGGCATGGAGTGGAGCACAGCTGGGTTGGATTGGAGGGCCATTGGCAATGTTGGCATTTGCAGTGTTCACATTTTTCATCGTCTTCGCTAAGTGATTACTACAAGTACCCTGATACGGACCATGGTACAATCAGAAACATGATCTACATGGATGCAGTGGGCCTGAATTTGGGTGAGAATGAACTAATCTTTCAGTAATCTGTGCCCATTCATTGCATCAAATAAAATTATTCCCCTTGCCACTAATTTCTGTAATTCACAAAAAGAAGGTAAACCCACAAACCATTTTTTCCAATGCTACGATATTTTGGGTGTACAATGTTAAGACCACCAAAGAGATGGAGATAAAAGAATATTGTGCTCTAGTAAAAAAGAGCACCTGGTTATGTGGAGTCATGCAGCAAGTGACATTCATGGGGACTGCAATTACCTATGTAATTACTTCTTCCACCTGCATGAGGTTCATCTTCTCTTTTGATCATTGATTAATTGATATTGATTTAGTGTCCATCTAATTTATATTTATAGTTAATTTTTATCAATTTGGAGTATAAAATTAAAAGATAGTGTTTGGGTGCTACGATTCGCTGTCAATAATCCCAAGGTTTTGTTAAATTTGAAAAGTATTTCCGAATAATTTCTGGTGAAATAATCCTCATATAACTTGGGATAGTTAACAACTTACTAAGAATTGTTACTTCTTTGGATTTTTTTCGCATTTCCCCCCTTCCTTAACAGGAGAAAGTGTCCACAATTTCTTAACACCGGCTCTTATTTAATCATTTTATTATTGCCATCCAGTTCTATAAATTAACTTTATGTAAAAAATTTCAATGGGGTTGGATTTGCATTTGGACTTAATCTCCACATTTTACTCGTTAGACTTTGGCAATTTTCATGCTACATTAGAGCCGTCATAATAATCTCTGTACCAAGTCTTATAATTGCTTGTTAGTTAAGGCCTCTATACCGTCTCCTCCACAATTTAATAATAATAATAATAATAATAATAATAATAATAATAATAAGGCTATAGTTGATGTATCGTATCATTTAGTCCAACAACATATCATATCATTTGCTCTGTTCTAGTATTATCGTCTTACCCCTTTAAATACAGATTGCTTAACTAATTTATAATATTTAATAACAAATTTTGCAATAGTTGTAGCTCAATTTAATGCCCAGATTTCTTAAGTACCAAATAAGACAACTTTCACACCTCATTCCGGTTCACTTATGAACCGACCCAAAAATGTCACCGATAATCGACCCGCTCACAAAACTACTTGATTTAGTTAAGCCGACCCGGAACCGACCCAAAAATATCACCGATAATCGACCCGTTCACAAAACTACTTGATTCAGTTAAGCCGGCCCGGATCTCTCCTCGGTGCCTTAAAATAGTAGCACAAGTATATAATATATGAATGAGATGCTTAGGTTCTAATATGGCCCTACATGCATGCAATGATATACGATTGTGCACAAATTGAATAATCATGAAAACATGTTCGAGAATAAATAATATTTAAATAAATTACAATAAAATAAAATGGATCGAGTCTTTCTTAAAAGTGTAATAATAAATATTTATATTGATATAATTCTAAAACATGACATTTTTATTGCACTTTCATTCTAGTTTTGTTCCAGAGGCTAAGCATTCATAGCATGTCACAGAATAATCTCAAACAATCTCATCATTCACACTGCTTAGCAATCATTATTTCCATTTATTATGTGAGGCAGGTATATGTGTGCAACGACTTTACTACTCTTTTGTAGTCCTGACAACACTCAGTCCTCAAGATTCTCACCTACATAAATAATAAAAAATCGTCATAACGAGTGTTATCGGTCCAGAAAATAACTAATATCAAACTGGCATAAGAGACCCTCTTGTTAAATAAAAACTTATATACTTCTTCAAGAACTCTTAGAAGGGCATTAATAGGATTCGTCGCCCTCAAGCTGTAGCGTCCCATTTCCATAGCTTTCTCTTTCCATAAGATTCTCTTTCCTTCACCATTCAAACTATCAACATCATTGTCATTCATCTCAGCCTTCTACGTCCTCCATATTACTCCTAGTCCTAAGTACATGGGCCGAGTACTCTAAGACATGCGCTTTCAATACCCTTTTTCACCACAAGTCTAAATATGCACTACACAGTAATACCCGTAAACCTCCATTCTTCTTCGGGTGTACCCTTTTTCACCACAAGTCTAGACATGCGCTGCATAGCAGTACGCATAAACCTCTACACTTCTTTGGGTTTGAGGAACTCAAAGGTGGAGTTGTCAAGATCCCTCGGGAATGGAGTGGACGCTTATGAGTTCCAGAGCCCGCTTTGGCAAGCACACGCCCTATCTCAAGACGTGGTCGTCGGTTTCCTCCGTCACATATCTCACTGAAAACGCAAAAACTATATATATATATATATATATATATATAGGAAATAAGATTCCTGTGCTTGAGCACAGGCAGCTTGCCTGTGCTCAAGTTTGATCTTGGCCGTTGGATTAACATCCAACGGCCAAGATCAAAAAAAAAACAGGGGTAGCCGCCGGCGCCGCCGCAGCAGCGACGGCGGAGGGGGCGGAAGGGGGCTCGGCCATGGCGACGGCCGGGGGCGGGGGGGCGGCGGCGATAGGGGACGGGGTTGGTCCGGGGGCGGCGGCCGCGTGGTCGCCGGTCGCACGCGGGGGGCGCGGCGTGGCGGGGTGGCGGGCGGGGGCCGAGGGGGGCGCGGCAGGGGCCGAGAGGGGGCGCGGAGGGGGGCGGGCGGGGGCCAAGGGGGGCACGGCGGGGCGGGGGCCGAGGGGGGCACGGCGCAGCGGGGTGGTAGGCGGGGGACGGGCGAGGTGGCGGGCGGGGGTGCGGCAGGGTGGCGGGCGGGGGACGGCGACTGGGTGGCGGGCGGGGGCGCGGCAGGGTGGGCGGGGCGGCGGGCCGGCAGGGGAAGAGCGGGGCGGCTAGATTTGCCGGGGGGGGGGGTCGCCACCCCGTCGGCCGGGGGTGGCGACGGGCCGGGCAGGGGGTCGCGTCGGCCGGCGGCGGCGGCGTCGCTTTTTTTTTTTATCCAGCCGTTGGATTGAATCCAACGGGCAGATGGCTCAAGTACAGGCAGCTTGCCTGTGCTTGAGCACAGTAAATCCGCCCTCATATATATATATATATATATATATATATATATATATAGGTTTGGGTAGGGAATTATATAATATAGGCCCTAAAGCATCTTGTGGTGGATCTTGTTTTCGAAAACATGCTTAAGGGATCTTATCCTCAAGGGTTATTAATCCGGAAATACGATCAACTAATTGGCCCGTGTAGAGTGGGATACGATAAAACTACCACTCGACACGTCCTCTTTCCTGTTCCAAAGAAAACACGATAAAATGAGACAATAAATAGAAAGCGAATCCTAAAAGGACCTGATAGAAGCTCCTAGCATGTCCAAGCGCCTAGGCGGTGAACTCCATTATGTACCTACACATCAAATCTAAAAGCTAACGCCCACTAACTGAATGATGCATCAAACTCATCATGAATATCACACATATAATGCAATCATCATCTAAAAATAGTCAAACAATCAATGTAAAAATATCTCATCCTATTCATCATAATTTTATTACGTTTCTCTAAGTTATGTTAGAGTCAATTAGCATGCTCAAATTTAATTTATTTAATTAAATCACTAACTATCGATCAAATCATGTAAATCATCATTTCATTCACAATCAGATATTTATTACAACAGTTAATCATTCCTAACATGTTGTGCTTAATAATTTTAAATTTTAAATAATTAAATCGGAGAAAAATCTATACCTAATCGTTAGTCACACGACGACGGCGACAAAGTTTTGGCCGGCTCGAGTGCGGATTGTGGGAAAGAGGGAAGGAAGAAAAAGAAGAAGGAAGTTGAGTAAGAAGGATAATGATGGCTGAATAATAGAAGTGTGAAATATATAAATGTCAAGGTGAGAAAAATGAATGGTCAGGTGAGAAAAACAAATGGTCAAGTGAGAAAAATGAATGGTCAATGAGAAAAATGAATAGTCTGTGAGAAAAACGAATGGTTATTTTACAATTAAAACTTGACTCGACTCCGACTCGACTAAAAAATAATACTAACTCGTAATAAATAATCCCATAAAATATAATACACATCAATGACATGGTTTATAACTAATAACCCACCCAAATTACCCGTAACGCGTCCTAATATGTTATTCGGCCTAAAAATAATTTTACGATTTAATTAAAATAAATTAAGAAAAATTCTCATATATTCTAATAACTCATTCTGCTGTTGTCTTAGTGACGTTATCATCATATACTTGGGCACACATAACTCCCATGGTTCATAACAAAGGATTGGTTGCGGCTCGGTATGCGTATTCTGAAATTAACCCGACTGAAAATAAAGGTCGAACCAACTGGTTTAGACTATAAAACCCTAACTCTAATCATGAGTTTTACAACAACTTTTCTTACTTGTAAAATTGTAATAATTATAATAATTGTACCAGGTAGAAATGTAAAAAATTAGAAAATTCTATTAATTAAAGATGGATCATATATAATGTTGAAGTAAATATTTAATAGTTCTCTTTCCTAACAGCTTAACTATTTAGATAAATAATTAGACCATTTAAATTTTACATCTAATAACAATAAACTATAATTTGGTTAGTTTTTTATTTATATTTTAAAGCAAGATTCTTAAGTATATATCAATTCAAAAACACACACAAAACAACTCAAAACAACATATGAAAATAAAAATACATTTGACAGCAAAACAAGGCAAATATTCACAGAAGTAATGTACGATAGAGAAAATAAAATAAATGTTTCATAACTTTATTAGGCCATTTATTTTTTAAAAATATAAAATTGTCAAAGGTATTTAAATTGGAAGACGAATAGGAAAAAAGATGACTCTATATATGAATTGTTTAGCAGGTTATATGACAATATTGTTGGGTTCTTTCAAGATATTATTATTGGGCACTAAAAGAAAACTTATAATAGGTGTCACGGGAAAATTACCTCAAAAAATAAAGTTTTCCTGTTAATATATATACAAGTCATTTGTCGCCTTCAAATATTACATGAGATAAATTGAATAATTCTCCCCCTCACACATCATACTATCCGAATCATCTCTTTTCTTAACTACGAATAATTCTTCTCATCATACATTATACCATTCGAATTATCTTCCCTTCACTGTATGTTAGAGCTCAACATTTATATTAAAGTTTTAGAAGATAAATTGAGGCAATACTAAAACTAACTAGTAATATTTATCATAAATTTCTTTTAATTTAAAAACTAACTCAAAAAATAGAATTTTTCTATTTACCCACGTACAAGTCACTGATTATTTAATAGGATAAACCCAATAAATATATATACGAACAAATAAAAACCAGCTACGCATACAAGCATTGAAATAGGAATTACGAGCAGTCCTGATGTACACGTGTCGTTGCGAGTTAGAACAAGCTACACATTAATTTCCATCTCCTCTCCCGCCGCCCCATTACAGATCGATCAGCCATGGATGCTCAGAAGAGTCCTCCATTGGCTAATAATGAAGATGGGCATCTGATCAGAACTGGTAAACACCATCTCCATGATCATTTTGCACCAATCTTAATGCTATCAATAATCAACATGGTTGATGCTATTTCGAGGTGCAATGACCAGGTAAACTGTGGACTTGTATTGCCCATATCATCACTGCTGTTATAGGCTCTGGTGAATTGTCTTTGGCATGGGGTGTTGCACAGCTGGGATGGATCGTTGGTCCTGTTTCAATGCTTGTCTTTGCTATTGTCACCTTTGTCTCTGTTTACCTCTTCGCTCTTACAGATCACCTGATTCGGTTCATGGTGCTCGAAACTATGCATATATGGATGCTGTGAGAGTGAGACTAGGTTCTGTAGACACGCTTTTCTTCTTCATGATTAATCTTTTTGCTTGTCTTTTTTGCAAGCAATGGAGTTTTAGCATGTAGTGATGTAGAGAACTAATGGATGCACACGGCTCCTTTTCATGTTATTTTGTGGTGAGTCCACGTCGAAGGCAGACTTGGGTTTGTGGGTTTCTTCAATATGGGAGCTCTTACGGAACTGGTGTTGCGTATGTAATCACCACTTCCATTTAGAATGAGGTATTTGATTAATGTAGCTTCTGATATCAGAGAAGAAACTTGGCAATGCCAAAAAAGAAAAAGACTACCAATTCAGGTGTGCTTTCCAAGTGTATGAAATAATGAACTTTGTCGATTTCTAATGGCAGGGCTATTCAGAAATCAAATTGCTACCACAAAGAGGGCCACCTAGCCGATTGCTCTTAGGGGAACACTTTCTACATGCTTTTGTTTGGGGGAATTCAGATTATTTGCTCTCAAATCCCAGACATCCATAACATGGAGTGGCTTTATGTTGTAGCAGCAGTCGTGTTCTACTCCTCTATTGGCTTTGCACTGGGGGTTTCCAAAGTAATAGGTTGGCCAAATCGACCTTCCAAGTTTCAATCTCTTGGGGGTTCTATTTATTTTGTCACTTTTATTGATGATACTTTTAGGAAGGTGTGGGCTTATAACATGAAAAATAAAAGACATGTTTTTGGCATCTTTAAGAATTTTCATGTATTGGTTGAAAGAAAAACATGTAAGCCTTTGAAATGCCTTAGAAGTGATAATGGTGGTGAATATTGTTCTGTTGAGTTTGATGAATATTGTAGCAAATATGAGATTAGGCATGAGAAGACGGTTCCTTATACTCTTTAACATAATGGAGTGGCTGAAAAGATAAGCAGGACCATCTCTGACAAAGTTAGGAGTATGTTATCTTTAGCTAAGTTGCCTAAAATCTTCTAAAGTGAGGCTACGAGTACAACTTGTTATTCGATCAACAGATCTCCTACACATGCCCTGGGCAGTGGCATACTAAAAAAGGTTTGGAGTGATAAAAAAGTCAGTTATTCTCATTTAAGAGACTTTGGTTATAAAGTCTTTGCTCATGTGCCTAAAGAGCAAAGGGTGAAGCTTGACTCAAGAGCCGTGAAATATATTTTTCTGAGATATGGTGATGATAAATTTGGATACAAACTTTAGGATCCTAAGAATAGAAAATTGACTTGAAGTAGAGATGCAGTTTTCAGAGAGGATCAAACTGTAACACCCCGTTTCTGCTCACCCGTGAACCGACCCAGAAATGTCACCGGCAACCGAACCGTTCGCTAATCTACTGGGTTCGGTTAAGCCGACCCGGATCTGCCCTTGGTGTCTCAAGATGGAGATGCAAACATGAAATGCATGGATGGGGTGCGTGGGTTCTAACGTAGTCCTACATGCATGCCATGACGTGCAAGCAAAGACAAGATAAAATAATAAATGAGAAACCAAAAGAAAATATATACTATTTTATGAAAATACGGTAACACATAATAATCTACCATAACATACAATCATTATCTCATTTATTTTTACCTGAGCAGAGTCTGAACTCCAAGGCTCCCTACTCATTCATATTTATCAGTTCGTTTCATAACAAGTAATTCACTCAAGCAAACACATCAAAATTATCATTCACGTAGCAATAACACACCGTCATTATAGATTACACACGGCAGGTACATGTGTGCGCGGTTCCGTGCTGCTCCTCCGCAGTCCCGACAGCTTTCATCGCTCACATTTCTCACCTACATATATATAGAAAAACCGTCAGTAACGAGTGTTACCGGCCCGGAAAGTAACTAATATCAATCTGGCACAGGAGAGCAAACTCTCCTGTTGAATGAAAACCATATACTTCCTCAAGAACTCTCATCAGGGCACATACGGGAGCCGTCGCCCTCGGGTCGACCGTTTCCCCCTATCTTTCACATTCTCATGCCTCGGCCATTTCTCTATTGCTTCTCGCGTCAAATCTCATTCCTTTCCGCCCTCTGCACCTTCCATATTACTCCTGGCCTTGAGCACGAAGGCCGAGTACTCTCAGGCAGTCGCCTTTAGTACCCTTTGAAACCACAAGTCTAGACATGCGCTGCAATGCAGTACCCGTGAACCTCCACACTTCTCCGGGTTTGAGGAATTCAAAGGTGGAGTTGTCAGGATCCCTTGGGAATGAAACGGCCCGCACACCATTCCAGAGCCCACTATCGACACACACGTGCCTGCTCGCGTAGCACGGTAGTCGGATTTCCCTCATTCCATCTCTCACTGAAAACATGAAAACTATACATATATAGGCTTGGGTTGGGATTTATACAATAGGCCCGAAGGCAACGTGAGCTGAATCTGAAGTTTGAAAACAAACTCGAGGGATCTCATCTTCGAGGGTTATTAATCCGAAGAATCGTTGGCTAAATGGCCCGAGTTAAGTGGGATTCGATAAAACGCCACTTGACTCGTCCTGCACATAATAAATCAAATACACAAGAGAGTAGCGTAAATCAGAGAACGAGTCCTAAACGGACCTAGTAGAAGCTCCAAACGGGTCCACACGCCTAGGCGGCGAGCTCCTACACCGTACCTACACAATCAAGCTAAAAACTAATGCCCGCATGATGAATCACACATCCTATAGCATACACAACCAATCAACACAATCACGCATCAATCAACACACATCAACTTATATCAATTGTAGCAAGTCTACTTAGGTTAGTTTGCATTAATCATGATCATTACCTAGTTACCCTAATTGGTTTCTTAACCTCCATTTTTAACACCACTTAATCAACAATTTCATATTTTATCCTTAATCAAATCTACATTTATATATATTATTATAACACACAATTCACCAATCCTAGCATGTAATTCTAATAATCAATACTTTTAAAAAAATTAAATTAAAATAAATTATACCTCGCGTCGTCGAAAATCGGCGACGGCTAAGGTTCCCGTTTCGTGGCTCGAAACTCGGATCGGTGCCTAGCGGCGTCCGAAGTCCGATCAGATTGGACTGGGTGCGTTCGGCGGATGATCCGGCGAATTTCCCATGAATCCAATTTTCTGGCGGTTCCGGCGGTTTTCCGGCGAGTGTCGGCGGTTTTTTGGCGGATTCCGACGGTTTCCAGTGATGATTCGGGACAGGGCAATCAGGGGGTCTATCGGCACCAGCTCGCCGAGCTTGGTCCAATGGTGGTGTCAAACAGGGTAGCCGAGGCGGCGATGGCCGTCGACGGTGGTGTCGAAGATGGGTGGCGGCGGTGGCGTGCTCCGATCGGGGCTGCGGCTGGCCTCGACGCGCTCGGGATGGTGGGGGAAATGTCGGCGACGGCGAGGGGGTGGTCGTCGGGGTCACAGCGGCGGCGGCGCGGCCCAGACGGCGGCGAATCGGGCTCGGAATGGCGACGGCCGAGGCGGCTTCGCGGCATCACGCCGGCATGCGATCGGTGGCCGGGGTCAGTCGGGGCAGCACGACGACTGCACGGCTGGGCGGGGCGGGGCGGCGTTGCTCGGCGGCAGTGCGGTGTCGGCGACGGCAGCAGCGGCGACAAGCACGAGGGGCGGCAGGGGTTTGGGTGAAGAAGGTCAGGAGGGAGAAAAATACCCTCAATGGCAGTTTCGTAAGTAAGTATTGACTCGATTCCTACTCTAGTCAAAATAATAACTAGTTCGTAATAAATTCTAAAAAAAATCTAGAAAAATATTGAAAAATTCCATAAAATAAAACAAACACAACAACATCCAAATGGCATGTTCTATAGTTAATAACCCACCCAAATATAATCCAACGTGTCCTAACGCATTATTCGGCCTAAAACTATTTCTACGATCAAACATATAAAAAGAAAAAATACTGCATACTTTCATATATTCAGATAACTCATATCTCACCATCTTCTCGACGTTATCATCATATATTCAGGTACACCTAACTCTCATCACTCATAACTCACGGCTGGTCTCAACTCAGCACGCGGTTCATGAAACTGACTCGACTCGAACCAACGGTCAAACTGACTGGTTCGGTAACGTAAAACCCTGACTCGAGTCACTGGGTTTTACGAAAACAGTTGAGGACTTTGGCAAGGATAAAGCTCCTCAAACTAATCTCAGGAAAGCTTGGAAAAGATAAAAAATCCTTCAACCTCAGCTAGAAACAAAGAGGGGCTAGGATGATATAATTATTTCCCCACCTAGTGATGATGAGGGTGAAGATGTGGTGTCTGATAATATTTCTAATGAGTTTATTAATTATGTTGGACAGAAACAGGGAGATTCTGATTAAGGGCAGCCAACTAATGTGAGGAGATCAGCTCGTGAACTAATTTCATCAACAGGATATCTATCATTAGAATATGTGACAATTACTGAATGTGAAGAACCAGAAAATTTCAGTGAGGTTAAAGCTCATGTAGAAAAGGAGAAGTGGTTGAAAGCAATTCGAGATGAAATGAAATTTTTGCATGATAATCACACCTATGAGTTGGTGGATCTTCTTAAAGGGAAGAGAATATTGAGTAACAAATGGGTCTACAAGATCAAATATGAAGAAAACAACACACAACCAAGGTACAAGGCAAGGTTGGTGGTGAAAGGCTTCAAACAGAATAAAGGTATTGATTTCGATAAAATTTGTTTTCCTATTGTTAAAATGTCTTCAATTAGAATTGTTCTGGCGTTGGCTGTAAGTTTGGATTTGGAAGTTGAATAGTTGGATGTAAAGACGACGTTTTTCATGGTGATCTTGAAGAGACCATATACATGGAGCAACAAGAGGGTTTTAAAGTCAGAGGAATGGAACAAATGATATGTAGACTGAAAAAAGTTTGTACGGTTTGAAGCAAGCTTCTAGACAGTGGTACAAAAAGTTTGATTCTTTTATAGAAAAAAATGGGTACAATAAGTCTATTTCTGATTACTGTGCATTCATCAAGAAGTTTAATGATGGTGACTTTATTATTCTGTTGTTTTATGTAGATGACTTGTTGATTGTAGGACATGATGGAGCCAATACTGCAAATTTAAAGAAGAACTTAAATAAATCCTTTGCAATGAAGTATTTGGGACCAGCAAAGTAAATCTTGGGAATGTCCATTCGGCGTGATAAGGGAGTTAAAAATCTTTGGGTGTCACAGGAAAAGTATATATAAAAGGTACTTGAAAAATTCAATATAAAATATGCAAAGCCGGTTGGAGTTCGACTTGGGGGTCACTTCAAGTTGAAGAAAAGTGACTTAAGTGAAACTGAGATGAAGGAAATAGCAAAGGTTTCTTATGCTTTTGTAGTTGGTAGTTTGATGTATGCTATGGTTTGTACAAGGCCGATATAGCATATATAGTTGAAATGGTTAGCCGACATTTAGCAAATCCGAGCAAAAACCATTGACAAATAGTTAAATGGATAATGAAGTACTTGAGAGGTACATGGATAATGAAGTACTTGAGAGGTACATCTAAAATGTATTTATGTTTTGGAAATGATAAACCTTTATTGGTTGGTTACACCGATGCAGACATAGCAGGTGACTTGGAGACAAGAAGGTCAACATCTGGGTTTGTTGTTAATTTTGTTAATGGGGTTGTGTCTTGGCTGTCTAGGTTGTAAAAGTGTATTACATTATCTACAACTGAAGCAGAATTTATTGCCGCTATAGAAACTTGAAAGGAGATGCTATAGACGAAGAGATTTTTGAATAAAATTTGCATTAAACAAGAGAGATTTATTGTACATTGTAATAGCCAGAGTATAATTCACCTGGATAAGAATTTAAGTTTTCATTCAAGGAGCAAGTATATTGATGTGAGATATCACTTGATAAGAGATGTGTTAGAAAGTAAATTTTTTGAACTAACAAAAATTTATACTGAAAGGAATGTTTCAAACATAATGATTAAAGTAGTATCAAAGGAGAAACATGTTTACTATAAAAATGGAGCAGGCATGGATGGAGCTTCTCATGCTGGTTAGAAGTATTTTATGAAATCGGGAAGGGGAGGTTTGTTGGTTTGTCCCTCCTCTGTAAATACATGAAAAAGAAACCCTATTTTGGGTAAAAACCAAGATTTTACAGATTTGGTTAGTGAAAATAAATAAAATCAAAGTACGCCAATTTTCTTCTTTGGCTTTTTGGTTTTTGGGTTTTGGAAAAAACTGTTGCTGCGAAGGGAGAGAAAATTGTGTAGATCGAAGAAAGGTGAATGTTTTGTTAAGATTTTCTTGCAATCGTCAATGGTAACTTCGCCAAGTTTTTATTTATAATCCGTAATTCTTTATTTTCTTTATTGGTTTATACGAATTTTGTAGAAAATACAGTAAATTAGTATTGGGGAGTTTATTTTCCTATGAATTTGTTCTGTATCAAGTTTGTGATATAGTGAATTTGATCTGGTCATTTGGCCTGTGGTTTTCCCCTTAAATTTGGGGTTGTTTATGTAAAATTGGTTTGTCTGATCTCTTGATTTATTTGGTACTTCTCATCTTTATGTGTTAGAATAGGAGATTTGTATTTGGTTTGTTTTGTTAATCCCATCAATCCATACCTCAAACCGGATTAACACAAATATTTTTGTTGGCTTGTGACTTCTTTCTTGATGTTTGAACGGATAATGGAACAATAAAGGGTAGCATAGCAGGAGTTCCCATGAAAACAGCATCACAAAAGGTATGGAGGTGGCACAAGTCCTGGGAAACAGCTTTTGCTTATCCATACTCTTTAATTTTGATCGAGATTCAGGTGATGCAGCCCCCTACATTCTTGCTATAACACAATACCCACATAAATAGCAAACCAAATTACCATCTTTGTTGGAATTATTGAAGGATTCCCTGAAATCCCCACCACCAGAAAATCAAACCATGACGAAGGCGTCCAATATTACCATCTTCATCACCACTTTCTTCTACCTGTGCTGTGGATGCTTCGGATACGCCGCCTTAGGAGACGAAACTCCCGGCAAACTCTTGACAGGCTTTGGATTCTATGAGCCTTACTGGCTCATTGACTTGCAAATGCTTGTGTTGTTCTCCATCTTGTTGGAGGCTACCAGGTTTATACAAGTTTGCTTCATGATTCACCTAGAAATAACACTAGTGGGTAAAAGCTGCTCACTATCTATATGCTTTCTACTAGCCGTTTTCTTTTGTAGCCAGTGTTTGCATTTGTGGAGAAATGGTTGCAACAAAGATATCCCAACAGTGATTTTCTGAAAAATTTCTACACATTGAAACTCCCGATTATAGGGGAACTTAGTGTGAACCTGCTAAGGATATGGTTCAGAACAGCTTATGTTATATCAACAACTGGGATTGCAATTCCACTACCTCAACCAGGTACTGGGAGTGTTCGGTGCTCCGAACTTTTGGCCACTGGCCATCTATTTTCCTGTGGAGATGTACTTAATGCAGAAGAAGATTGGAGCTTGGACAGGAAATGGGTTGTTCTCCGGAGCTTTAGCATTGTCTGTTTGCTTGTCACAATGGTTGCTCTTGTTGGATCTATTCAAGGTCTCATCAGTGCCAGGTTTAGCTAGAGAAAAATGTTAACTTTTTCCTTACACTAAATGGATGTTATTATATGTGTAAGTTAAATTTTAATTTTTTAATTGATTCTATCCTAATATGTGCTTGGGAAGTTTATTCTATTAATTTTTTGAGCAAAATCTTGCATTAAAAAAATAGATAACAAAATTATCCTTGCAAAAGAATGTCTATCGGTCCAAAAAGCATTGCAAAATTACACTGCTCTGACTTCCTTTTTGCTCCTCTCAATTGAGAATACTCATTTTTCTTCCTAAAAATACAAAAATCCCCCTTCACCTTATGCAGATCCTCTTTTGTACCAATCCCTAAATATATTTCTCCATTGATCGAACAGGCCAACACGTGGTGCATTGTCAATAATTCTTGCATTCGGAAACAGAGAATTATCACCACCAATTCTATACATAGATCCGCCTGCTTTGGGTGATCCTCTATTGACCTTTCTTGTTTTTCTTCTTAAATGTTTTTCACACCTCAAGACCCACAGAACCTTCTTTTCTGCATGCAACAATAATAAGTTCAAATCATTGAAATTATTTTTGGCTTCGGAGGAAAGCTTCAATATTTCACAAAAATAAAGATGATAACTTAAGATGCCATAAATCAAATAAATTTTGATCCAATTACTGAGAATGAGACGGTCTTGCACTAATCACGATGGGCAAAAAAGTAGAAAAAGAATTGGTGCAAAACAATCTTTCAATGTATGATCCAAATGCTATTTCTTAGCATATTCCAAAGGATTGTTGAGGGAGTAGCAACTACGAAATGTGGGTAACTAGCACACAAATTCTTAGACATCATAGCAGTTGATCTCACAAAGCTAATAATCTCTTATCTTTACTTCAGGGGAAAAAGTAGAAAAGGCAGTGGTGCACAAGCAATCTTCTACTGCATGATCCAGATGTTATTTATTAGCATGTTCCAAACAACTGTCATGGGGACTGGGGTAGCAACTAAAAAATGTGGGAAACTGGCATAAATTCTTAGACATCATAGGCAATTGTTCTCAAAAAACTAATAATCCCATACCTCTACTTTAGAGTCATTCTTGCTATATAGTGATTCTGCAATTTCCATTTGCTTCATCACCGTTGCCTGCAATACCTGCAAAAAAAGTACATAAAAGAAGATAAGAATCTGCAATCATAAACAGATTGCCACTTAAGTTGTAAATCAGTTTTTCAGAGTCAGGAAATTTCAAAATATTTAACAGCAGTGCTTTAAAATTGTTGCATAAGATCATAAATTTCTAAATCAAACATGATTTTACACATGCAATTCTGATATCTAAAAGCAATGATCAAGACAGCAAGTCAGATGTTCAGAAAGTTGCATTCACAACTTAAAAAATGAAAGTGAAAATATATGTTTTTACCTTTTTTGTCTTCTCAAGGTCGAACTCAATTGATTTAATTCGGTCGAAAGATTCAGAAATCATATGCTCTTTGTCAGAAGGAATCCCAACAGGCTTATTGCTGATCTCATCAAATATCATCTCAAGCCTTTGAATTCTCTCTAGGCAGGGGCGTATACGTTCATCTTCAACCGCTTCTGTGATGGTTTCAGCATGGCCATTGAAACTCAACGAATTTGGTCGATATACATTTTCTTGCCTCCTTCCAGTTTTTTGACTTAAATAGCTAAAAAAACCACCAATTTGATAATTACTGCCAAAACTGCTCTTACAAGATATGAGATATTCCTGGCCTCCATGTGATCCTTTATGTTATTAAGTTTGTTGGCCAAACCTCCTTCAAACAACCAAAACCAAGAGGTAGCATAAGTTGCAAGCAGACAATTAAGAAATAAGTTTTCGACTGTCGAACCATACAAAATTGTGCACATGAGAATTTAAATTCTAGAACAGGTACACAACATGAGAATTAAAGAGAAAGGTCACTGGCTATGCATAAAAGTTCTCAAGACAAAATTCGTAGTTCTCAAGACAAACTTCGTAGTTCTCAAGACAAAATTCCTAGTTCTCAAGACAAAATTCCTAACTCCTCTTTTTCCATGCTACAATCCTACATAATTTTGGTATTCTAAATACCGTCTCACATGAACTTACCACCACATGAAAAAAAAGTCATCAGTATTTCTCTGACCCTCATTATCAGACCGTGACATGTAAAAGCGTCAGACTTGATCCAATGGGGAAAATATTTCATTATTTTTATATAGTAATAATTGCGTCAGGCCTGTTGGAATCATACCTCTCAATCTAACTGTCTCATGTGCATGGACGTGGCGTAGGCAAGATTCAACAGTGGAAGTTCTTTCAGAAATTCCTGCTCGTTGACAGCAGTCAACAGCTTTATCAACAACAGCAAAATGTTCGTCACAGGTATAATAAGCAGTTGGATCTGCTGCCCACGGTTGCATTAGCTATGCAAAAGAGAACAAGAGAAAAACCTTATTTATTGGAATCTCTATTCACAATCACAGCAATAAAGCTTATTTCCCCTTGACTATCCACTTTTCTAATCTGCATCTCAGCTACTAATGTGCTATATAGCTTCTTAGGAGGCCCTTTCTGTATCTACCAAAATAGTAAAGGCACCAACCATAGTGTCCGTTTTAGATTCATCAAAGTACATATTTTAAGGTAAAGAGTTGTTTTCTTTTAATGCAGCCTGCATGTTTGGCGTCCAGGGAAGGATTCACAACAAAAGGGTTCTATTGTATGCAGCCTTATCCTACATTTTGCAAGAGGTTGTTTCTTCAACTCAAACTGATGACCGATTGTTCCCATGGCAGAAACTATTTTACCCATTGCCCCAAAGCTCCACTCCAGGGTAACAATTTGATTACTAATCTATTAGGATATTATTAAAATACATTCTATTTAGTAAATATGGGCATTTAATTGGGTTGATACATCCTCAACCGTTTTTCCTTTGATCAGATTCCATAAGACCCAATTAATTGGCCATATTTTACTCGATAGAATATATTTTCATGGTGTCCTAACATTTTTTTTAATTCAACCAGACCAGGCCCATATTTACTAAAAAAGAATCTATTTACAGTATTCTAACATAATCAAAATTCCTAAAAAATGCTTGTATAAATCAAATTGAATTTCACAAAAGAAGAGATAAAATGAAATGGAAAGTTGCATGTACTTCTTCATGAACAGGGGCTAATCGCGTAAAGCCAGAAGAGCACCTTCCAAATGGACGATCCAGTCTCTTCAACATCAGATCCAAACTCAGCTGTTGAAGTATCATAGCTTCTTCTCTGAAATATGAAAGGCGGAATAATGAACAAAATAGAAAACACTTTATTTAGACGCCAATAAAAACAATTGCAAATAATTATGTAGAAATAATTTGTTTGTAGATCCATGCCTTGAACGATCGTAGTCTAGTATACGAGTTTATCACATGTTCTCCATCAGATACTTGTGTTATTTGCCTTATGAATGTAGCCTCTGCATTATATACAATCTGAAACAACACGATGAAATGTTAAGCCAATAGGTCTATGAGACAATGATCTAACAATAATAGGATTAAGCTCAAAGAAAAACAAATTTTACTTTTAGAATTTCTGGGTCACTCCATGGTCCTTTGTTAGATTTCAGACATCCACCTTCAGCAGCACAGGTGCATGAGCCACCTAGGAAATCTGGTAGTTGGCTGAAACAAGGAAGCACTTAAAATTTAACTTGCACCATAAAAAGAGTCAATGACAACTTGACAGGATGCAGGAATAGTAAAGGTCAAAAACCTCATGTCAATAGCTTCCAACAACCTATTTTGATATTTTGGTTCCAGAACCTGAAATTTATAGAAGATTAGTTTTCCATCAAACAAAGAATTTTTTAGGGCTTAAGAAATAATTTGTTGAAATAGTCAGTTCTGATATATCTTACATGTATCTTTGAGATTGTATTAACATCAAGGAATTTCTTGACAATGTTCCAGAGCATCTTGAAGCCAGGTCCAGCATTAACAATGAACATCTGGTGCATAGTCTGCACCACAATGATCATAGATATATGAGAACTTACACAAGATGAGAAAAAAATTTATAGTTTTTTGTGGAGGCACTACCTCAGGGTAGTAATTTGTATCTATATTTTGCACTGAACGGAGGAGATCCATGGCATTCATGCTATAGTTTTTCATGCCCTGCTTCATCCAAATAAATAGATAACAGAGTGACAACTTTCAAATAAGACGCCAAGAATATAAACTGAAGCATATGCCCACACAATTTTACCATGAAATAGTGGCTTCCAATGAAAATAGACAAGCTAAAAAAAGCTTGCTACTAGAGAAATTTGTCTAATTGCCCAAAAGGGCACTGATTTAGGTTTCAAGGTGAGTCACGTTAAGAAAAGCCTTGTTTTGGTAGATATAAAGAAGACATCATACCAGGCCATTGACATCCAAGATGGTTGTTGTGGTTGTTATATGTCTCTTGGATGCAATAGAACACGCAGGAAATTTTTCACGGAAAGCTTTTTCAAACTCCTTTACATGATATTTAAGGTATCGCTCTACTGTAGTAATGGTCAAAAGCTTATTTGGTACAACTTTCCCCAGCAGCTCAATGTAAACAGGCCTTCCTCCCTTGTCAACTCCATGGTAGCCCTGAGGATAATATTTCAACACTTCTGCAAGCTCTTCAACTTCAAAGTTCTGCATGTGAAAGCAGCTAGTTACCATAATATCCAGAAAAGGGAAAGGAAACACACACACACACACAGAGGCAGATTTAGCATTAAAAAATCAAGGAATTTTAACGTAAAACTCTAATATGAAAAGATAAATAATAAAATGTACATCAGGTGCAGTTTCTCTCGAATTCTTTGGACAAAAAAGGAGATAGGACTCCAATTCAGCTAAAATAAGCTTCCGGACAAGCACAGATGATATATTATCGAAATTCCATGCCAAAATTTAGCACACTATGTGCCTCTTCATAAAGACACATTCAGACAACAACATATAATACCCATTCACAATATTCTATAATTAAACATCTTTCTGTTAATCATTCAGGCAACGTTCTCATATGTGCTTACTTTCTCCAGCTTTTATCAGTTTAAAACAAATACCAATTCAAGAGTACCATAAAACAATTACACATAAAGTTGACTTAACATAGGCACACTGTTCTGAATTGTGGTTTGTCAATGTGGTAACAATCCTGCACACATTCAGCCAAGAACAGGCAAAAATACAGTGTAAATTTTAGCTTTCAGAAAAAATAAATAAAATGATTCTATGTGGCACTACATTTTAGCTTTCAGAAAAAAATAAATAAAATGATTCTATGTGGCACTACTTTTGTGAGCAATTTAAATGCATAAACAGCACTTAGATGATTCTAAGTGCATCCAAGAGAAAGACATCCTTTTCCTGCCCAATTTTCGTTGGTATTCTGAACAGCACCCAACTGCAAGCATGCGCACTGGATACAAAACGAATATGAATTGAAGTCTCATGACCATTGAATAAAAAATCTATGGAAACTAAAACAAAAACATATGAGAATAGTTTACGGTACACAAAAAATAGAAAAAAGAAAATCAGACCTTTCAAACCAAGGTTCATAAAATATATTGTGGAGTAAAAGCTACACTGTTTATTGATTTCAAATTTTGAAATATGCAGTGAGATCATGTTGGAGAGGAGAGAAAAGCAATTCTTAATGATCTCACCTCCAATATGGTATCTGTTCCATAATCCATCCTCCACCGGAGCATCTCAATCCACATTTGAATTGCTCTATGTAAATCAAATTGTCTAGCCTTCAGGAATCTGCAGGAAAATATTGACCACTTAAAACTAACAGTATAAAATGTTTAGGCATGTGCAAAAGGAAGCTTGACGCTGTGATGCAACCTAATAATGCTCATTAGCTCGTCATGTCCTGGACCCACTAGTACTTCTCAGGAAGAGCATCACCAATCTCATATAGAAATTTGCACTAAGAAATTATTTTCATCCCCTTACACATTGTCGATTTTCAATTTTAAGAGATGTAGTACTCACCTTAGCAATGTATGATAATCATCATGTCTACTTGGTAGTAAGTCCCTTGAAAGAAGTTCTTGACGGAATGTATTAACTTGGCGCTCCTCCTTTGCATCACGTACATCTTCTATTGACAAAGAGTGAAATTTGTAGTCAATATTCTTTTTCCTCTTTTCTTAAGAGAGTGAGTAAACTTATTTGAAGCATTCAACGCCTTCTTCTTCAGGGTGCCGATTTTGGTCCGCCTCCTTTCATCTTCAGAGTTCTCCACATCAGACCTCCTCTCTTTCCTTTCCTCGTGGGTAACAACCTCATCTAACCCTAAGAATACAGAATACACCACAAACTACCAGTTAATATGCTTTCCCTCAGATTCGGAATCAATATGTTCACTGGAACTGTCAAGAAAAGAAACAAATTTTGCTGGCCGAAAAGTTCATAAAAAAATTACCAGGCATCTTCTTCTCCCCCGGATCAGTAATATATCAATTTACAGGCAGCAATCATTCCTGATTTATCAAGAAAGTTAGCAACCAGAAGTGTGAGGCGGCATATCAAAGGAGAATTTTTTTTAAAAAAAAGTTAAATGAACGAAACTGGGACTATTAGATGCAGGAGACCTAACAGAAAAACAGAACTATTTTATGTTAAATCTGAGCAATCACTGCTTTTCCTGCTTCCAAGCTACTTAACGCACCATAAAAATTATCATTTGAAGATCTCGTTTGGGAACTATTCCTTTATCAATACATACAGATCATACAATAGAAAATCGCCGAAACAGAGCAAACGAGCCAACTACATCTCCTACTCCAGATTGATGTTATACCTTAAAAGTCACCAGGTCATACATGCCGCAATGACACAAAAAAAACATTCAAAAAAGCAATAGCGATCACAAACGAGTGGTAGTTGATGAGCACCAAGCGAAACCAGTAGGAACATCACAAGTTCACAAGCTTCATAATTTTGCTCGATTGAAATCTTGCCGACATAAAATAAATCCCAAAAACAATAATCTGGCTCTCCGCAATCCATCCAACCATGGATGGAACAAAAAGATCTACAACATCATCATCAAAAACAACCACAATAAACGAGACGCAATGCTCCCAAATCTCCCAATACGCGCACGGCCCATAACTACGACTTCAAAAAATCTACGGGCATTATCGCTCCCTAATCAGAATCGCCCCCCCCCACCCCCCACAATCCTTCAAAAGACCATCCACCGCAAAAAGGACCAAACCATCCCACCAAACTCGCACCAATCAAACAAGCAACAATCCTTCCAAAACCCGCAAACACAGTCGACCAAGAACAACGACGCAGTCGCTCGGATTCGCACAGAAAACAGATCCAAACAAATCGAAGAAGAAGAACTCACGCTGCGGAAGACCAAATGCCCGATTGCAGCAGCTGCATTGGCTTCCAAAAGACCGAACTCCACAGCCCGAACTTTCCCGGCCACCACTCCCACGCCGGCGGCGCACGGTGGCGCTGGTGCCGGCGGAGCTGGTTGAGAGCAAAAACGTTTGTGGGCTTTTTAGGGAGTGGGTGTTGGCCTTATTCGTTTTCTGCGCGAATTTGTCGGGAGGGGGGATCGGTAATTACAGTAAAAATTAGAGGGGGGTGTGAGTGATAATACTTAAAAAATATAAGGAGGATCTTATATTAATTTAATGTAACCTTTATTTTTTATTTGAATCGACTTGAATTAATATTCACCCGAGACATTCTTCAAAAAGTCCTTTTGAGTTTGTGAATAATTAAATTTGAATTTACTCGCTCGTCACTGCGTTTCTTTTATATTTTTGAAAGACGCCTCTATTATCTATTAGTGTCATGAGCTTATTTTTAAATGAGCCGAAGCAATTTAACGATGCAAGAGCTCGTAACCAATTTATTCTTCGCCTAAGTTGGGCAAGATATAAATATCGAATTATTTAGTCGAGTCATAATTACCTGTAAGCACACGTACTACGGCTCCCGTGCATCGGGAGGAATATACGGGGATGGGCCCCCCGGTTAATAATAAGTATAACTGGATTTTGTTATATGGGCAGTTGGACACGCCCACCTTTTGCCAATTACACTCCCTCTTGTTTATATGTTCTTAGTGTCAAAGATTGGATTTTATTTTTCAATTTTCATTAAAAAGGAAAAAAGAATAGTGTCAAGCCAACTTTTTACAGGTTCTCGTTGTTTCTCGATTTCTGACAACTGTAAATATCCATCTCAACATTAAATTAAAAAATTACAACAACGCTCGAAAGGACTTCCTCAGTACGCCCTCAAAAGTTAAATTATTCTTCCACCCAATAACAATGTGAGTGTGTAGCAAAAAAGAGTATTTAAAAAAAAGAACAATAAAAAAAGACGGGTGGTAAAAGTCTGAAGCTTCGAATCTGATATTTGGACAAACGCTGGTGTCGTCAAGCGGAATAAATGCGAGATAACATTGGGAACCCTACAACTCAACCTGGAGCGTGAGCAACGAACTTTAAATGAACCTCGTCCATTGTCATGACTCCATCCAGCAAAAACCATGGCGGAAAAGTAAATGCGCACACTCAACTCTGTCTAACACAGGTACAACCCCTTTGCTGTTGTTGCAGCATTATTCAAATCCATTCAATGCCACTCAACCCGGAACGGTGCTGGAGCTTATGTGAACAGTTTTCTTTTCTTTTGTGTTGTCGTGGAGGACTCCCGATTGCCCACTTGGGGCACATCCTCCAGTGTTAGTTCACTGGTCGACATTCATTTGGCCGGTCCCTTTCTTATCCCGCCATCTTTTCCCTTTAAAAAAAGGAGAACCCAGAAAGTAAAGGTTGTTCCCTACCACAGTTTTAAGCTAGTTCGTGAAAGACCACCAACTTGTATTTTTACCGCGGGTACAGTAACAGTGACGAATGGGGTTGAGTGTACTGCCAAAAAGGTGGGATATGAAATGAAAGAGGAATAGGGCAAGAGCGCCGGTGGGAGAGGTCCCCATGTTGCCATCGTCTTATCCTTTTAGCATTTCCCTTGTTCTATCTAATTATTATCGTTTTAAAAAATGACACATCTACTACCTATTAGCTTGCCAAGTCTGTTAAGTAAATTTAGCATTTCCCTTGTTCTATCTAATTATTAATCGTTTTCAAAAATGACACATCTACTACCTATTAGCTTGCCAAGTCTGTTAAGTAAAGAGAGGTTATACGAATATTGTTGTGCTGTTCTCTAGCTTGCTGCAGTGATTCTCTGACCGTGCAAGAGGGGGAGCGCTCGTCGTTTCTCTTTCTGCTTTAAGCTGCACAGGAATGTGATTTTTCCTGTCAAATTCTGTTCTCCCCATCAGGATACAATATCTTTTCTGGCTACCCCATTTCCACTTTTACGAAAAGTAGGAGAGATGGACAGAGATTTCAGAATACCGCTGCATATATACAAGCCTGTACTGCAGTACCAGGAAGATGTATCAGAATGGGACGGTACTGCTACGTCGGGATTTAGGACAAAGAATGTGATCCGAAGAGGAGCGACTAGTCACGGGTTGGCAAGGAAGGGATAGCAAGTAACAAACAAAAAGTATATATGCGAAGAAGAGTTGCAATGCTGGAATGTAGCAGTGTGGCCAAAGCTATGGCTTGGACAACTTGGTTTTGCCCATTTGCATCTAGCCTGGCATGCAGGCTTGTAATATATATATATATATATATATATATAGAGGGCCGATTTCCTGCCTCTGCGCCATAATTTTCTGGGCCGTACGATTACAAGGACGGCCCAGATGTATGGGTTTTTTTTTAAAAAAAATTAAAATTTGATCTGGACCGTCCAATTTCATGGACGGTGTAGATCATCAAGCCGGCCAGCCCGCCCGCCCCAACAGTCGGCTGCCAAGCCCCTCCGCCCCGCCTCGCCGCGACTGCCACCCGCCCAGCCCCTCTGCCCCGCCTCCTCCGCCCCACCCCGTCTCGCCGCCACGGCCGCCCGCCCCAGCCCCTTCGCCCCGCCTCGCCGCGACTGCTGCCTGCCCAGCCCCTTTGCCCGTCCCACCCCCTCCCCCTATCCCTGCCCCACCCTCTCCCTCCCCTCTGCACTTGCCCCCGCCGCGATGGCCGCCCCACCATGCCCCCTCCCCTCTGCCCTTGCCCCGTCCCTGTCGCAATGGCCGTCCCACCCCGCCTGTAACACCCCGTTTCGGCTCACCCGCGAACCGACCCGGGAATGTCACCGGCGACCGAACCGTTCGCTAATCTACTGGGTTCGGTTAAGCCGTCCAGGATCTACTCTCGGCGTTTTAAGATGGAGATGCAAACATGAAATGCATGGATGGGATGCGTGGGTTCTAACGGAGTCCTACATACATGCCATGACGTGCAAGCAAAGACAAGATAAAATAATAAATGAGAAACCAAAAGAAAATATATACTATTTTATGAAAATACGATAAAACATGATAATCTATCGTAGCATTCATCATTATCTCCTTCGTTTCAATTGAACCGAGCCTGAACTCCAAACTCACTACTCATTCACATTTATCCATTCATTTCAAAACAAGCAATTTATCTAAACAAACACATCAAAATTATCATTCACGTAGCAATAACACACCGTCATTATACGTACATTACACGCGGCAGGTACATGTGTGCGCGGTTCCGTGCTGCTCCTCCGCAGTCCCGACAGCTTTCATCGCTCGCATTCCTCACCTACATATATATAGAAAAACCGTCAGTAACGAGTGTTACCGGCCCGGAAAATAACTAATATCAATCTGGCACAGGAGAGCAAACTCTCCTGTTGAATGAAAACCATATACTTCCTCAAGAACTCTCATCAGGGCACATACGGGAGCCGTCGCCCTCGGGTCGACAGCGTCCCCCTATCTTTCACATTCTCATGCCTCGGCCATTTCTCTATTGCTTCTCGCGTCAAATCTCGTTCCTTTCCGCCCTCTGCACCTTCCATATTACTCCTGGCCTTGAGCACGAAGGCCGAGTACTCTCAGGCAGTCGCCTTCAGTACCCTTTGAAACCACAAGTCTAGACATGCGCTGCAATGCAGTACCCGTGAACCTCCACACTTCTCCGGGTTTGAGGAACTCAAAGGTGGAGTTGTCAGGATCCCTCGGGAATGAAACGGCCCGCACACCATTCCAGAGCCCACTGTCGACACACACGTGCCCGCTCGCGTAGCACGGTAGTCGGATTTCCCTCATTCAGTCTCTCACAAAAACACGAAAACTATACATATATATAGGTCTGGGTTGGGATTTATACAATAGGCCCGAAGGCAACGTGAGCTGGATCTGAAGTTCGAAAACAAACTCGAGGGATCTCATCCTCGAGGGTTATTAATCCGGAAAATCGTTGGCTAAATGGCCCGAGTTAAGTGGGATTCGATAAAACGCCACTTAACTCGTCCTGCACATAATAAATCAAATACACAAGAGAGTAGCGTAAATCAGAGAACGAGTCCTAAACGGACCTGGTAGAAGCTCCAAACGGGTCCACGCGCCTAGGCGGCGAGCTCCTACACCGTACCTACACAATCAAGCTAAAAACTAACGCCCGCATGATGAATCACACATCCTATAGCATGCACGCACAATCAACACAATCACGCATCAATCAACACACATTAACCTATATCAATTCTAGCAAGTCTACTTAGGCTAGTTTGCATTAGATCATGATCATTACCTAATAACCCTAATTAGTTTCATAACTTCTATTTTTAACACCACACAATTCCAACAAATTTCATATTTTATTCTAAATCAAATCCACATTTATATAAGTAATTACAATGCACAATTCATCAATCATAGCATGCAAATTCTAATAATCAATACTTTCAATTAATTAAGTTAAAATAAATTATACCTCGCGTCGTCGAAAATCGGCGACGGCTAGGGTTTTCCGTTTCGCGGCTCGAAACTCGAATTCGGCACCTAGCGGCGTCCGAAGTCCGATCAGATTGGACTGGGTGCGTTCGGCGGATGATCCGGCGAATTTCCCACGAATCCAATTTTCCGGCAGTTCCGGCGGTTTTCCGGCGAGTGTCGGCGGTTTTCCGGCGGATTCCGACGGTTTTCCGGCGATGATTCGGGACGGGGCAATCAGGGGGTCTATCGGCACCAGCTCGACGAGCTCGGTCCAATGGTGGTGTCAAACAGGGTAGCCGAGGCGGCGATGGCCGTCAACGGCGGCGTCGAAAATGGGCGGCGGCGGCGGCGTGCTCCGATCGGGGCTCCGGCCGGCCTCGACGGCGCTCGGGATGGTGGGGGAAATGTCGGCGACGGCGAGAGGGTGCTCGTCAGGGTCACACCGGCGGCGGAGCGGCCCGGACGGCGGCGGAATCCGGCCCGAAGTGGCGGCGGCCGAGGTGGTTTCGCGGGTCGATTTCCGGCGTCGTGGCGGCGAGACGGTGGCCGGGGTGGGTCGTGGCGGCACGGCGACGGCACGACGGGGCGGGGCGGCGACGATCGGCGGCAGCACGGCGTCGGCGGCGGCAGCGGCACGCACAGTGGCGGCGGCGAGGGTTTGGGGTGAAAGAAGGGTCGGGAGGGAGAAAAGGCGTGCGATGGCAGTTTTGTAAATTAAACTTGACTCGACTCCGACTCGAGTCAATAATAATAACTATCTCCTAATAAATCCTAAAAAAAATCCAAAAAAATTGGGAAAAATCCCATAAAATCAAACAACACAGAAACATCCAAATGATATGCTCTATAACTAATAACCCACCCAAACTCGCCTATATCGCGTCCTAATTCGTCATTCGGCCTAAAACTATTTCTACGATCAAACATATAAAAAGAAAAAAAATACTGCATACTTTCATATATTCTGATAACTCATTTCTCACCATCTTCTCGACGTTATCATCATATATTCAGGTACACCTGACTCTCATCGCTCATAACTCACGGCTGGTCTCGACTCAGCACGCGATTCATGAAACTGACTCGACTCGAACCAACGGTCGAACCGACTGGTTCGGTAACGTAAAACCCTGACTCGAATCACGGGTTTGACACCGCCCCTCCTCTCTGCCCTTGCCCCGCCCCTGCCCCCGCCTCCTCTGCCCTTGCCCTGCCTCCGCCGTGACGGCCGCCACGCCCCATCCCCTCCCCCCTCTGACCCTGCCGCCGCCCTCCCTAGCCGCTCGGCCCCTCGGCCCCTCCCCCTCCCCCTCCGCACGCCCCTCTCCGACGCCGCCTCCCTCCGCCCCCCCTCTCCGACGCCGCCCCCCTCCTCCGCCACCCTCGCTCGGCCCCCTCGACCCCTGGGCCGGCCGGCTGCCGCCGGCACCGGTCGCTGGCGGCAGAGTGGGTGGGTGAACATTGTTTTTTAATCAAATCTGGGCCATCCAATCAACATGGACAGCCCAGATTGAATATGTGAGCAGGAAAGTTTTCCTGCCCTTTGTGCAGAAACTTTCCTTTTGTATAATATATATATCATATATATATATATATATATATATAGTATATATGGATATAATATGGTTCCTTTCTATAAAAAGTCAGGCGTGCAACGACGATAAACCGAAAGTGGAGTTGCCAACTGCTCTAACCACGCAAGCCCTAGAGCCGTAGGCAAGGAAACGGTGTCCTATGTGTCATTTTTTATATTTTATGAATGTACATAGCGTAAATCATAATTGTAAAAATTGACCGATTCTATTCGAAATCGGCCAATTTAAATTAGCTTGCATCTAATTCAAAAAAAGGTGAATCAATTAATTTAAAAAATAGTCGTTAAATTGACTAATTTATACTGATTTATGGCCGATTTTAAATTATCGTAAATCGGCAAGAATTAGTTTTTATATGTAAATAACAAAAAAAACCTAAATATGTTAATGAATAAATTTATTATGAATGGGTAAAAATGAAATCAAAATTTTAAAAACCTAAAATCATGTTTACCTCGCCCCTCCTTTCATTGCCATTTGCCAATACCTCCCTTTGCCGCCGTTTACCTCGCCCCTCCCCTTTGCCGCCACCCCCATATGCGTCGCCCCTCTCCTCCGCCACCACCCCTCTATGCGTCGCCCCTCCCCTCCACTGCCACCTCCTTGTGCCTCGACCCTCCCTCTATCGCCGCCCCTGTGTGCCTCGCCCCTCCCTCGGCGCCGCCCCGTGTGCCTTACCCTCCTTCGCCACAGCCCCTGTATGCCTCCCCCCTCCCTCCACCACCGCCCCTTGTGCCTCACCCCTCCTCCACCGTCGCCCCCTTGTACCTCGCCCTTCCCTCCGCCGCCATCCCCGGATCTATTGTCAGTGTTTTTCCCTCTTCCTTGTTCTTCTATTGGTTTTTTTTGTTTGGTTTGATTGCAACATCTTGATGATGTTGCGTTGGCGATCTGTTTGATTCATCTAATTCTTTTATCTCACTAACTTTTCTTGGTGAACCGTTGTGCATTGTATCATCATGTGAATGGGTGTACCATCTCAAGTTGTCCTATCTTACTGTATTTTTTATTTTTTTGAACTTTTGCTTGTGTGGTGAATTGAAGTATCGAGTTAGTTGTAAGTAATGCTGATGTTGTTGTTTGCGAGTTTATATATAGAAATTGGTTTTTTACCGTGTTCTTTTATTGTGATTGTGGTGAAATTAAAGCTTTGGGTTAGTTGTATATAATGTTGTACATGAGTTTTTTGCTGAAATTGGTTTCATTGCACTTGCTAGTGCTGCAATTTTTACTTTAAGTTTGCTAAAATTATAGTTTTGTGACAATAAATAGTGATTATCTTTTGTATTTGTGTTAAACTATAAATTTATGTATTTGTATTGAAAATTTTATTTTATGTATTTATGTTATGGATTGTCAAATTATTGTACATAACCGATTTTAAGCGATTCAACTAAACTGATTTGGACTGATTCAACTGAACCGGTTCCTGATCGATTTTTTATAAATCGGTCTAATTCAGTGACTCCTTCGAAAACCGACTCAGAAGCCGATTCTGATTCGATTCTGATTTTTGAAACTACGATGGAGACTTGAGAATGGGGAATACATGTCAAAACTTGCTCGTTTTGTATTTTTATGGTGATTTGAGGAGGGTATAAGATTAATATTCGCTCTAAGGGGTCATATCATAAATATCTTATCTTCTCATCCCACCTCCCTTTTGGCCCCTTATGGGTTGCAGCCGCCTCACCATTCCGGTGTTGGCTAGTAGCTAATTATCTCCGGTGACACGAGGATCGTTTAGTTGATATAAAAAAGTTGTAAAATATATAAAATTTATTTAATTATGATTTATAAAGAATTAGTTATGAGATAAATTTGAGTTAGTTATTATGATATAAATTATTTTCACACAAGTTTTTTCTTTTCTAGTATTTTTTTATGAAAAATTTTATTTAGACCACGAATAGGATCCTTACATACATATACCATTAAAATACTCCAGAAATATATCATATTTGACCTATTTTAGTTTTTTAAAGATATTTCACTCAATTAAAACTAATTTTATGTGGAGGTTAACCATTCCTAACTAATTCTAGTTTTCTTGTATTCTCTTTTTCTTTAGAGTAGGCTTAGTCCACTTTTTATGTCACAAAAGAATACACGAGAAAGATCATTTTCATTTTTTCTTCCATTTTCGGATCAAGGAAACACTTTTCGATTTCTTAATGCAAACCAAACATTTCTTTTATCTTTTTGTCATTAGGTGTAAATACGGTTAAAAACCATTTTTATATTTTTTAACAAAGATTCCATTCTATCTTTTATCATTAAAATAAATAGAATAAAATCTTTGTTAAGGGTTAAACTAATTTGATGAAGACATGAAATAAACAAAAGAAATTAATAGGCGGTAATATATAAGTTACTTGTCCATTGTTGATTAATTGAGCTCCATATTATTTATCTTGATTCTGACTTTATTTTCATGTCGAAAGATAAGGATAGAACCACAATAATTTATAGAAAAATGAATTCTTAACACTTGTTTTATTCTTTTCCCTGTCAATAATCAAATTGATTGTAAGAGTAGGGCTTAATAACAATTTCAAGAACATTATGAAGTTTAATGTGGGATTATTTTAGACATGCACAAAATTAATATAAATTGAGACCCGATATACATTACTTCTTAAAATCGAGACTAAGCTAAAATATATATAACCACCAAAAGAAATAAACTTGCTAACATCCCTTCCACATTGGACTCTATTACAAATTTACAATAAGCATCTCTTTTTATTTTTCTCATTCAATTAGGTAGGGTTTTAAGTGGAAAATTAAACCTAATATATTAGTTTGACATAATATTATATTTTAATTGATGATCAGATCATTATACAAGCACTGCATATGTAAAAATTATTGATAATTACATAATTTTTGTATGACCTGTGAAATTTACAAATATATTATTTATATCATCTTTAGTTGCTTTAAAAATGTTATTGTTTTTTTTAATGTCAACCTGTTGCACTCTATCCGTTGTTCGGTGCTGTATAAGAAGGAAACCTATTAGTTTTGGTATCCCAATTTTTTATTAATTTGGTGTGTCACTGATCAATATATATATATATATATATATATATATATATGATTATCAAAATTTGAAAATATTGTTAATAATATTTATTGAATAACATATATATTATTTATTGATTGGATCTTGCAATAATACTCATGAAAAGAATTAGGGAATTTTGACCCACTCGGACTACAATGAGATACATGGATGTCCACTCCATTTATTATTTTTTTTGAAAGGCAATCCCATGCACCTACCTAACCTCCAACAAACCCACTTACAACCATGGTTGCATGAATCGGAATCGGAATCGGTTTTCCATGGAATCGGAATCGGTCGAATCGGAATCGGTCTGAATCGGCCAAGAATCGGTTCAGTTGAATCGGTCCAAATTAATTTAATCGGTCATATATAATAATTTGACAATTTACAATATAAATATATTAAAATTGGGTATTGATGTTATTTTGATATTATTCTGTGTATTATAGTTTATGATATTTTTTAAATATTTTTTAAGATTTTTTTAAATTATTTAGAATTAATTATTATTTTTGACTCGGGTTAGACTCGAGTCAACTTTTAATTACGAGAATGCCACCCTCCCCTCTCTACCCCCGCCGCCGCCGGCGGCCCGGTCGGCGGCGAGCCTCGCGGCGGCGATGTCGGAGGATGTCGGCAGCCCGGTCGGACGAACCGTCGGCCGGCGGAATCGCGGCGGAATCGCGAAGCGTCGGACGGCGGAAGGTGAGTTCGGAACGGGCGCAGCGTCGGACGGCGGTGGGGTGGTCGGAAGGTCGGGCGGAGCGTCGGACGGCCGAATCGCGATCGGCGGAATCGCGGCGGAATCGGGCGGAAGCGCGGCGGAAGCGTCGGACGGCGGAAGCCGAGTTCGGGCGGCGGTCGCAGCGTCTGCGGCGGAATCGCGGCGGAGGGCGGAGCTGAGGTCGGAATCGGGCGGCGGTGGCGTGGTCGGACGGAGCTGAGGTCGGACGGCGGAAGCGCGGCGGAGGGCGGCGGAGCGAACGCGGCGGCGGAATCGGGGGGAGAGGGTTTGATTTAGGTTTTAAATCCAAATTACCATTTTGCCCATGCTTAAATAATTTAATAAAAATTATACCTAGGGTATTTTGGTAATTTTGCAATAAAACCGATTCCGATTTAAATCGGCCGATTCCGATTCCGAGTTAAATCGGTTCAGGTCGGAATCGGCCGAAACTCGCCGATTCAAGGCCCGATTCGGGGCCGACCGAGTCGGCCCCGAAATCGGATCGGCGCGACGCCGATCCGATTTAAATCGGCCGATTCCGCACGGAATCGGCCGATTCGTGCATCACTGCTTACAACACCAACCTTACACATATAGCTACTAATTGAGCAAATTAACTTGTGAGCTATTATTAACCTTATAATTGAGCTAGTTTTGCATTCTCAAACAAACTAGTTTCGAGCTCCTCAACATTAAACAGTTTAAATATATTCAAGTTAAGTCGAGCTCGAATAATATAAAAATTATTTAAGTAGATTTTGAACCTATATATTCAAAACTTATTTAATTTTGAGTCGAATTCAAATAAACTTCAGGGTATTCGAATCGAGTTCGAACACAAATTACACTCGGTTCGCTCGTTCGTTTAACAACTTTACTTGCACAACTGCGCATACGGGGTATTGGGTAGGTACTTACGCACCACCCCCTCCTCCAAGGTTCTAATGGCCGATAATTATAAATTCTATCCAAATTGATATTGTTTTAATCGGGTTTCGAATGCCTTAATTTTTTCTTGGACACTCATCAACATTTTATCGTAGTCTTACCTGGGTAACTTTTTGCTTTGATTTTTAAATGGGCATCATGCTATCTTCTTGACTGCATTTTTCTTCCAAATCAAAAAATAAATGATCATTTTCTCTTCTTGTGATCCCCTTCCTTTTTTTTATTATAGAGTAGTCTTTTTTCATGTCAAGGTTGAAATGAATTTTTTACTTCTTTTCAGATCAAAAGAAAGTTAAAACTAGGAATATTGCAAAAGCGATTAGCAATTTTCCATGATACCATTGTCTCATAAGTTAGACAGTCCCAAGCATGGCTCCAAAGAAAATGAAGTGCAATTTCGCCTAACTTAAATCGACTCCAACAATAAGACAAGACCAGCGCCTATAAACAAGCCATGCCTTGGTTCATTCACAAAGGTTTTTCAACCGAGTCGTTACATGAGAATCTGACCTGCCATCTTCCATTCCTTTAGACCTAGTAAATACTTGGAGTTTCTACTTAGAACCAGATCTGGTTTGAGAGTACCTCAAGCTAGCCAATTAGATTTCAGGTTTGGGATGATCCGATTTCAACTTCGATTAGCGGACTTTAATCGGTCTCGTATTAATCATACATTAGAAAAAAACAAAAAATTTCTATTATGCATGCATTACAAATTTATTATTTACTTTGTTCGAAGCTAACTTGAACTAATTAAATGGAAAGCAAATCTATTGCATCTTTGGGCCATATATACTAGTTTAGCTCTATTCAACATGTGAGAATTCCACCCTATGTTAGTTCCATATAGAATTCATTTTTTATGAAACAAGATAAAGAGATTTCTAAACATTTCCTCACAGATGAATCTGAGGTACCAACTTTTTATTAAGAGGAGATTTATTTAGTTTTTGAGGCTAGTTGAAACCATATATCTATTAACTTTAAATTTCTTATTATTCTCTTCTAACTTAAAGTTTTTTATCATCGTATGCTAATAAGAATTATTATCATTGTGATCTACATTTCATCTAATTTAATTTGAAAAAATCTAAAAACAACTAGGCTAGTGTCGGGGCCCGATCGTCGAACACAAATTTTGTTGTATGTCGTATTCTCTGTATATATGTCTAACAAGAGCCCCTCTCCTTCCCCCTTGGTAGAATCTAGTTGCAAGCAGAAATTCCGTTCTAATCAAAATTATTATCTGCATCTACAATTTATCTAATTTCAATGAAGAAAATCAAACGTAAAAACTATTAACATCCAATATAAAGGAGCTATTTTCTATACTATCATACTGTTGTTATTGTTCCGAATTTATATTCGGTATAGGGTATATCTTGTTTAACTGGGTCGAATTGTGTTTAACTATATTCTAAAATTAAAAATAAAATATTTCATTAAATATAAAAATATATTTTGCTATTAATATATTATTAAATATCAATTAAAATATCAGAATTTTCTATAAAAAATTAGATTATGTAAAAAATTTATATTAAAAAATCAGCTACAAATTAAAATATTATAAAAATTTATGTCATTCCTGATTGAAAGATGATACATAGTATACATTTACAATTGGGTGATGGATACAATATTTAAAACTATAGGTTTCAAACAAAAAATCATTTCTTATTGGGAAGTCCAAGTACCATCAAATAACCTCTCTCTTTTTCTAACCACTTAATCTGTAAATTATAAATATATTTTTAAAATTAGTTTGTTGGTTAAAAAGAGTTACTTTCCTGTCGGCTCTATTCTAATGATAAGATGAAATTTAGACACAATTAGTTGTCTTTGCGAAAAAAAGTTTTTTTAATAAATGAAAAAAGACTAACTAATTAGGTCTTATGGTGGGATAAGGGCAAGCGGATCTAGAAGCTACGGAGGGTCCGTATATCGGTCCGGCCTCGATCGCCGAACACGGATCATCGTCCGATAGACCAACCAACACCTTCTTCTCCACCACCTCCACCAGCTGGAGTCCGATCGCCGCTGGAGCGCTCGGCACCTCCTCCGATCTGCTTCTGTAAGACTTCCTTCTCCGCGCTCTCTCCGTACCTTCTTTCATGGTGACGTATGCGTGCGTTTCCTTGCTGTTGCTAGGTTTTTTGGTGAAGGCTCAGGTAATTCTTTGCAGAATTGTTGGATTTGTAGGGATGATTGGTGGTTTTTATTGGATTTGTGGGTTCTTTTGTTGTCGGTTTTGGTGCAACTTTGGTTTTTGTGGAGCGTTTTGTGATGTTGTCGTTGAGTGGATCCGGGATCCGTGGTTCGTAGACTATGCATTGAAATCCTGTGGTTGTGTATTTTGTTTTTGTTGTTTGGTAGTTGAAAGTTTGTATCTTTCTACGTTTGAGTGTGTTTTGAATTGTCAATTGTGGAAGTGGATGTGGAAATGATTATTTGAGCAATTTTGGCAAGGTTTATAGTTTGTAAGAAATCCGTTTGGGGTAGATCACTGATTTCTAGTATTTGTTGTCTTATTTGATGATTTTTTTGTTGCACTTTCTGATTTCCCGCAAAAGAAAATGTGGAAGTGCATGTTTGAGCATTTGCGGTAGCTGTCTAGCTTGTAGGCAATGTATTTGGGATTGATCACGAACTCATGGTGTTTGCTGCGTTCTTTGGTGTCTTTTCTCTGGCCTCACCTGATTTGCGGAAAGTAATGATTGTTGAGCATTTGTGGCAATTTTCTAGTTTGCAAGAAAAGTAGATCACTGGTTTCTAATTTTTTAGCCTTAGATGGCTTGCGTTTTTTGCCTTATCTGATTGCCGCATGGAAATGATTTGCTTGAGCATTTGTGGAAATTTCCTAGCTTGTAAGAAATGGTTTTTGGGTCGATCACTGATTCCTATTTTTTGTTGCTTTATTTTATGGCTCAGGTCTGTGGGTGAAAGTAACGGCTTTCAGATTGTTGAAAGTGGGGCTTATCTTTTACCAGATCTAGATTTGCCAATTTGTGTTTTTTATGGTCAACGAGGTAAGGTACGATCAGATACAATCAAAGTGCCTCTCTTGATGGCGGGTAAGCCGGTTAGCATGTCTTTGCCTTTCAAGTGCCTTGCTGTATTAATGCTGGCTTTCTTTGCATCTTGTTGCCATGGATTTTACCTCCCTGATAGCTACATGTACACATTTTCAGAAAGGGAGGAGATATATGTCAAGTGAATTCTCGTACATCTATTGAGACAGAACTTTCGTTCTGCTATTGTAGTCTTCCTAACTGTAAGCCACGTGGAGGAATTAAGAAGAGTGCAGATAACTTGGGTGAACTTTTAATGGGTGATCAGATTGATAGTTCCCCATATCATTTCCGCATGTTAAAAAATGAAACTGTCTACTTATGCACAACAGATACGATAACAGAATCTGAGGTAAAACTTTTGAAAAAGAGAATGCGTGATCTTTATCAGGTGAATATGATACTAGACAATCTACCAGCTATGAGGTATGCAGAACAAAGAGGAATTATTCTTCAATTGACTGGATTTTCTATTGGATATACTCCCACGACGCAAAGTGATGATGATTACATTATTAATCACCTTAAGTTCAAGTCCTTGTTCATGAGTATGAAGGGAGCGGCCTGGAGATCATTGGTACTGTGAAGAGGGCATGGGTGTCATTACTGAAACAGACAGAAAAAAGGCAAATGGTTATGAAATTGTTGGATTTGAAGTTATTCCTTGCAGTATTAGGTAAGACCGAGATGAAATGTCGAAGCACGCCATGCATGATTCCCTCGAGGTTGTAGAATGCCCATCAGATTTGGACAAGTCCCAAATAATTCGTGATAAAGTGAGACTGACATTCAATTATGAAGTTCAATTTGTTAAGAGTGACATTTGCTGGCCTTCTCAATGGGATGCGTATCTGAAAAGGATGGTTCTTGAGTTCATTGGTTCTCTATTTTAAACTCACTTATGGTAATTGTCTTCATGGCTGGCATAGTGTTTGTTATCTTCCTGAGAACAGTTAGAAGGGATTTGACCTCGATATGAAGATTTAGATAAATAGGCCCAAGCACAAATGAATGAAGAACTTTCCGGGTGGAAACTTGTTGTAGGTGATGTGTTCAGAGAACCAGAGCACTCTAAGCTGCTGTGTGTTATGGTTGGGGATGGGATTCAAATTGCCGGAATGGCAGTGGTAACAATTGTTTTTGCAGCACTTGGGTTTATGTCACCAGCATCTCGAGGTATGCTTTTGACTGGTATGATAATTTTGTATCTCTTCCTTGGTATGCCAGCCGGATACGTTGGAGTGCGGCTATGGACGACCATCAATGGGACTTCCTGAAGGTTGGAGATCTGTTTCATGGTCAGTTGCTTGTTTCTTCTCTGGAATTGTGTTTACAATTCTAACTTTCCTCAACTTCATGCTTTAGTCGCGGAAGAGTACTGGGGCTTTGCCTATTTCTTTGTTCTTTTTACTTCTGTTCTTGTGGTTCTGCATATTGGCCCCTTTCACATTATTTGGTGGTTTCGTAGCCACTTGAGCTGAGCCTGTTCAGTACCCTGTTAGGACCAACCAGATTCCGAGGGAGATACTGTCACAAAAATACCCATCTTGGCCTTTAGTCCTTGGTGCTGGAACTCTCCCCTTTGGAACTCTTTTTATTGAGCTTTTCTTCATCCTCTCCAGTATTTGGCTGGATAGGTTCTATTATGTTTTTGGTTTCTTGCTTGTGGTCTTTTTGCTACTTGTCACAGTCTGTGCTGAAGTTTCAGTCGTGGTCATCTACATGCATCTGTGTGTGGAAGATTGGAGATGGTGGTGGAAAGCATTTTTGCGTCAGGCTCAGTTGCTTTGTATGTTTTCTTATACTCAATCAGCTACCTCGTCTTTGATCTCAGGAGTTTAAGTGGACCAGTGTCTGCTTTTCTTTATCTTGGTTACTCACTGATAATGGCTATCTCATGTTGTCTACGGGCGCCATTGGTTTCATCACGTCGTTCTATTTTGTTCATTATCTTTTCTCGTCAGTTAAGATTGATTAGAAATTAGTGAGTTGAATCGAAGACAGACACATATGCATGGAAAGTCGTGTTGTTTCCAGCTATGGCTCCGGTTGAAGCATTCTGTAGAGTGAGCACCTATGGTAATCACATAGGGATCTTAAATTGAGTTACGTTTTCAATAACTGCAATATTTTCTCTTGGGTTGAACTTTTTCATACGAATCTATTTTTTTATATTTATTATAAGGTGTATAATTATTCCCCGTGCTGTGACATTCATTTTAGTCTTGCGTTTACCTTTTTATTATCGAGATTGTGTTGTAACCCAACATCTGTTATACTTTTGTTTTTTCATTTTCTGGGTATCCAGTTGTAGTATTTGAATTTTTCTAAGCGGAAGTGGTTTGAAAGGATTTGCCGATGGCCTATGTTGCCGATCAAATTCTACAAATTAGTGTACGATGAAGTACCCAACCTAGCTAGTAAGGATAATTTCAGCTGCTTAAGAAAATAATAATAATGATAATAATAATAATAGTATTAGCCAGTACCCGTGTAAGGACCTCGCTCTGGGATTTTTTCTCTCTGGAGTCTCTCTAGAGTCTTTTATTGTGTTACAATTCCACTCTTTTGTGGCTGCTTAGGTTTTGATTAGAACTGCTTACTTAAGCATTCAACACGGCGTGTCTATTCACAGCCACTAATTTAACGATAATTTGAAAGCCCATGGATTTCCGTAATTTTAAATTTGTGTTATCAAACAAGTGTTTCCATTAAATTATTCGCATATTTGGGTTCTAAAATTTGAATCTCTTATTAATGTTAAAAAAGGTTTTGGCTATGTCTTTTAAGTAGCCTCTAATCATTTGGATGAAAGATAAATATAATATACTTATAGAAGTGAAATAAAATCCTTACTCGTATTATTTATTACATCCTACCGTAGAATAACCATATGGTTTATAAAAATATGGAAAATATTTAATAGATAATAATACTTATTTATTTTTAAAATTTTAAATTTATCACAGATAATATTTAATAGAGAATGATTTGTTTATTACCTGACATTATCACTTTAAAAGTAAAATACATTGTTAAAATTAGAAAAATAAAAATTATATATATATATATAGGGTAAAGTGTTATCGAGCCCGGTGAGGAAAAAAATTTTGCCCTAAACTTTTATTTAAGCTTTTCGATTACAAAGACGACTTAAATCTATTATTTTTGTTTTTAAAAACTAAACTTTGATCCGAGGTTATATGATTATAAAGACAACTCAAATTTATTATTTAAAAAATTATCGCTGTCCTGCCACCACTCCTCCTTGCTCCCCTCAACCATGCTTGGTGGGGCGTCAGCGACATGTTTGAGGGGGAGCCGGGAGAAGGGGTGTCCTTGGCTAGGAGCAAGGTAAAGGAGGCAGTACGGGGCAGGGGTGGCCGCGGCAGGGGAGGGGTAGAGGAGGCCGCGACCTGGTCAAGGCGGCCATAATATGGTAGGGTTGAGACGCCTGCCGCGATGGAGGGGGGGATTGGCTGCGACTGGATCTTTAGCCACACGGCCCATTCAACAGCCCATCAGGGCCACCCCTGTAACCAATTTGGCTAGTGGGCAGCCAAACAAGGCCTCCCACAATCCGTTGTGGCTGACAGCAGTTAAATTTGGCCAGGACTGGTCAATGGCAATGGGCTGCCAAGGGCGTTTATCTTTTATTTTTAAAATAGTAAGTCTGGGTCGCATGTGGTTGTATATATATACAAGTCAGGTGTGTATATATATACATACAAGCAATCACATCCGGCGTACCTAATAATTTTGTGTACCCATCTTGGGTCGGGGAATGGGGTGGTGCACCGCCGTATTCCTCACTCCACCACCACCACCTTCTCCGCCGTCCCCCCGACCGCGGACGCCGCCCGCCGCCGCCCGTTCTCCGGCATCACCACCACCTCCAGACCTCGCATCCCCTCGCAAGTTCCCTGCTCCATCGTCGTCGAGACGGCCGAGGGCCAGGTCGTCCAAGAAGAGCCGCCGAAGCCGTCCGCCGTCCGACGCCTCATTCTTCTCCGCCACGCCCAGAGCTCCTGGGGCGATCGCTCCCTGCGAGGTAATACGGGCACCCTTCTTTCTTTTGTGTTGTATTGTGCTAATTTTCATTTTGGTGTTATCGGAGTGAGGTGATTGTGGTAACGAGAGTAGAATTTGGAGGTTGGGATCCACAAATCATGGCATCGAATGATATTTAGGGGAAAAAATGATTTTTGAGGAGAAATGAGCTGATTATGTGTTCTTTTTAAATAAAAATACAAAATTCATGTTCAATTTCAATGTCAACTTTTGTATGGAAATATGAGTAGAATATTCGGATTGAGATTCACATTTTACTGCTTTATTATAAAATTTTTTTGAGGTTTTACGGAGAGAGGAGCTAATTTATTAGCATTTTTAGATATATAAAATTCATGGTAGAACTTCAACAGCAACATTTAGTTAGAATGTTTAGGTTGAAATTCATGTATTTACTATTTCGTTATTTAAAATAAAGACGGGATTTTACGGAGAAGGGAGCTCATGAAGTCGATTTAGCTTATTGCTCACATTATCTGCTAAGCTTCTAGTGGGGATTGAGGAATATTGATTAGGAATCCGATGTGTACGTGGGGAGAGATTATTGTCATGTGCATAGTGCACTTCTTGCTTGCCATAATTCTTTCATAAAAAATCTGAACAACAAACTTGACAAACGGGAACAATACTACATTGTCAAGAAATAGAACAGTTTTTGAGCTTCGTTGAATTTTAGCTGATTTTATTTGGGAAAAGTAGCTCCAGAATATGACCAATTTTTTTGTTCATATTGAGGTTGCTTTCGTTTTTTATCAACTGACTTACATTTCAGCCAATTATTATTAAGAGAGATATGCAATAGAAGATAGAATTTAACATGTAATTTGAACAACTTCAAAATTCCACTCTGTACAGATCATGATCGTCCATTAAGCAAAGCTGGAAGGGAGGATGCTGTTGCCATTTCTCGCAAGCTTCAAATGATGGGCTGGGTACCTGAGCTTATTTTGTCTAGGTTAGGTCATGTCTTAGTGCGCCAGCGCTTCTGAAAGAAGAGTTATAATCATAATACTGAACACTGTAGTGATCAGTGGATGCTGGTTTTATGCTTCTTGATTTTGCCCACCAAATGTTGTAATAGTAAGTGTGAAAACGTATGCTGAAGATTTGAGTCGAATTTTCAATCTCAACATTTTTTTATTCATGCAGTGATGCGGCCCGGACAAAGGAAACATTACAAATCATGCAAGAAAATGTGAAGGGTTTTTTAGAAGCGGAGGTACTTTCCATTGCTAGTTTCTACTCGATTTCTGCAATGGATGGGCAAACCACAGAGCATCTCCAGCAAGCTATTTGTAAACATTCTAGGGATGACATACTTACAATTATGTAAGTTGACATGGTATGCTGTGATCTGCTTACTTCTGATACTTGTTAATTTTTCTTTATGGATGTCTAGGAATGTAGTACATTACTTATCTCTATTTGTAAGATGAAAATGCCTCCCACTGTCCAACATCTAACTTCTGGTAGGGTAATGCTACAGATCCAATCATTACTTAAGTCCAATTTGGCCGAGGTCTGCTTAGGCAAGATGACTGTTATAACTGAAACTAGGAATTGCTACTTCAGAAATTCTCGGAAAAATAATGTAAACCTCATCCAGGATTGTGATGGCTTCGTAGGTGCATGGGGCACAACAGAGGCTGGGAAGAGGCAGCATCCATGTTCTCAGGTGCATCAGTAGAACTTAAGACATGCAATGCCGCACTTCTTGAAGCGGAAGGAAAATCTTGGGACGAGGTACAAGCCCTGAATGGGCTCAACTTCATTATTCTCCTCCTTACTGTGATTATCACTTGATGAGACAAATTTGTGGTGGAAATTCTAAGCTTAGATAAGTAAGATATTGATTATATTGTGGGGGACTTCAAATTTATGTATACCGCAATAACTTCATACCTTCACTTACGCAGGCATTTGCTTCGGCAGGCCTTGGTGGTTGGAAGCTTCACTCGGTGGTGAAACCCAACGGAATAGCGTGAACTAAGCCTGCTCCACCTTCATGTTTGCTAGCTTACCATCAAACGACTGTAAATTTCTCCTACCTCTTGAAAAGATGGCCCATCCTTCAATGGGTAGGTGAGGGTAAAATGTATGGTAACAAGTAGATATCGGCGTAACATTTTAAGTACAGAAAATCACTGGAACATAGTACTACACATAACAGCTAAAAATCTTGATATCTTCTCAACCACCAATCAGAAAATGATAATTTGCGCATCAAAGCTTATTTTCGTCATATATTCCACTACATATGCCTGTGATTTATTATAGGCAGCTAAGTAGGACAAACCAAATTATTCAATTCGTCGCATATTTTTTGGGTCCAGGATCGCGCAGTTGCTTCATACTTGGCCCTCTCATACTTGTACATGTGAGCAATTTGTGGGACGAGCGGATCATCTGGGTTTGGATCAGTCAACAAGGAGCAGATAGACAGCAGCACCTGCACCAGAACTTGCCTTGTTAGCCGGTTGCATTTATGACACACACCCGTGGGCTTGGGTTAAACTAAATGTTCCCAATCAGCAGCACAAGAGAGAATCGTGAGCCCATTTGAGCCATCTTTATCAAGAAACGGCCTCCCATCTACAAAGCCATTTCCAATTTAGAGAGGCTGCTGTGAGGGAACTAAAATAGAAATTTACGAATGGTTCATTGCCCATCGAAGATCGAAACTTGCTTCAACAAAAAATTTCATCCAGTTCAACAAAAAGCATATACGCGACAATGCAAATCACATCTGTAGATACTGTCTTTCAGAATGTCGAGACAAATACTTCCATTGCTGTTAATGTTGGGGTGGTACACCTTGGTGCGGAAAGAAACCTAACAGTAAAATAAGAAGAACGACACTGATCAATCAAGTTACAGTTAGGCGGTAACAGATGAAACAATAGAGTGTAATAGCACGAAAGTGTAACGAAATTTGACAAAGTTAATAGGACCAATGAAAACAAACAATCTAAGGATCGTTACTCGGGAAAGAAACAGAAACTACAAAAATTATATGTTGGATGTTCGAAGAAAAAGTACAACAAGATGGTTAGCAAAATAGATGTACAACAAATTAACTACGACAGCCGCCCAAAAAATTACTTAATGGTGAAACCCTAGATGACAAGATCCAAGAGAAACAGAACAGGAAGTAAAACAATAGTTCATGAAAGAAACTACCTTCGGTGGCTTGAATGGGTAATCCGGCGGAAAATGAATCGAAATTAAGAATACACCACCAGAAAACGGACTATCTTCAGGTCCCATTATTGTTGCTTGCCAGTGAAACATATCATCTTTAACAGGACCTGAAAATAATATAAACTTGGAATTATGATGCCCATCCAACAACAACAACGACAGACTTGAGGGATCAGTTCGTGCACTATTATGATACCATGAAAAAATGTACTAGATAAGCACTTCGAACATAAAGTAGACAGCAATGAACATAAGAAATTCAACTCAAACAAAAATAAAAAAATAACTAAAGTTAACATCATGAAAAAAACCCTGAACTTCCACATCATTCCAACGAGCTTGTAACTCAAATAACCCAACCAAAAGTCTAAATATAAGACACAACAAAAAAACATGGTATTCAAGATAGATGAGTAGATCAGTAGAATAGAAGCAAACACATACCAGCACTGCACGAAAAAGGAGGATCCTTATTCAGGTCCTCCAGCTCCTTCTGAATCCGCTTCAAAGCCATGGCAACAAAACACTTCCTCTTCTCTACACCCAAAACAGAAATCAAAACCACCGCAAAATCAAAATTCCAAGCGTCGATCAAAACCCAAACACTTAACAGTCAAATCCCATCAAAGATACCCGCTTTCAACGTTGCATGCCACTGATACCGACACTACTAAGAAAAAAGTTCCAAACTAACCTGGCTCCAAACGAGATTAAGAAAAATACATCAACATGTAGGAATCAAAGCCAGGATAAAGCGAGGGACGAAGAGACAGAACGAAACGAAGAAGAAGACTGAGATCGAGGACGAGCAATTGGAGGAGGTAGTAAGGAGCACTTACCTTGTCTGTCGAAGTTGGGGAGACTCGAATGGTGGAGTTGTCGGGGTGGGGGGGTATATATAGATTGTTGCTAACATGGGGAATGGTAACTATGGTCGTTGTTACAGCTTCTACCAACCTATCAATTTACACTAATTTATATCTATATTAATATATACAATAGATGACTTTTAATGTATCTTTTAAATATTTTATAATATTATTTATTTATTTTTTAAAAATTTAGTTTACTTAAGATTTGTAATGTATTTTTAAATATTTTATGATATTATTAATTTATTCCTAATTCCAAAATATATAAACCCGAGGAGTCAGTGAGGTGTTCATATGTGTTCTTTAAATATTTTATAATATTATCTTTTATTTCTTATTTATAAAAATTTTAATTTAATTAGCATTTGTCACATGTTTTTTAAACTATTTTATGTTATTATTATTTACTTTTTATTCTTAATTCTTCAAAATATAAAATATAGGACTTTCAATGTAGTGTTGCAACGTGTTCTTTAAATATTTTATAATATTATTTCTTTATTTCTTATTTTATAATATTTTATAACTTACAATTTATAATAATTTATAATTTATAAAAGTTTTGGTTTAATTAAGATTAGTCACATATTTTTTAACTATTTTATGATATTATTATTTACTTTTTATTCTTACAAATAAATTAAATACAAATTTACCCCTCTTTTAATACGGTGTTACTAAATGTCTTTTAAATATTTTATAATAAAATAATATATTTCCGCGCATTGCATGGGTTAGCAACTAGTTATCATATATATGTTATCGCATGGGTTAGCAACTAGTTATCATATATATGTATATATGTATATTGTTAGAAAAAATTAAAATATTATTTTATCAAATTTTAAAAACTTAAGAAGATGATAAATTCCATTTGATTATTAAAATTTTACTCAAATTAATCAAATTTTGTTATTTAATAATACTTACTCAATTATTATTACTTATTTTTTACATTAAATTAAAATTACTTATATGTATATGTATTCTAAATGCCAAAAATAATTAGATAATGTTTTTAAAAATTAATAAGTGTCACGGGTTAGTGCACTTTAGTTGTGGTTATTTTATTTTTAAAAATTAATCTGTGTTTGTCATGACTTACTGTGACTATATGTTATGGTTTTTCAAGAAAAAAATACTTCCGATTTTATCGCATAATTAAATTTAATCATGGTTAAGCAGAGGTGAAGTAGTACTTCATTCACCACCGTTCCACTGTGGTTTTTCTTTAAAAATAATATTCGGGAACCACCACCGCTTGGGGATTATCTCGAAGATTATTTTATTTCCGCTTAACAGTGACAAAGCAATGGATAATTTGCCACGACAAGGCACATGACAAAATTTAGCGGTGGCTGAACCCGTTATTTTAACAGTGATACGTCATAAACAAAATCACAACTAAAATAACAAATAATGTATAAAGAACTCTTATTCTATGCTATAATAAAGTTTACAAAGTGAAAAGAAAAATGTTTGCAAATAACTAAAAGATGAAAAAATAAGAAAATCAATTTAATTTTGGGAACATTTGAGGTGAGCTACAAGCCATTTGTAGCTTATATGATCTACACACGTAATTTAAACTTTTTATGTGTACCACAAAATAATATTTATATGTATTAAAAATAAAGTGTATAAGGGGGAGGTTAATTATAAAACCGTGAAAATAACTCTGTTATTTTATCACGAAGCGAATCTTAAATATTATTAAATTGATGTAATTTAATAATATTTATGGATTGTTTTTTTATTATCTATTCGTATTTTGTTATTATGAACTGTACAAACTTTATTGCTTTTCGTATCTCGTTATTATAGAGCTTTATTATTTATTTATCATGACTTTTTATCACTTGTTTTTGTGTTTTTATGCATCAAAATATGTCTATATAAGCATATCATTCTCAACTTAAAAGGGGTAACTGTAAAACAATCACCTTTGTTAAATTTTATTGCCTTTGTTAAAATTTTCAATATAGTTGTTGGTTTCAAACTTTGTCAAAATTTGCAATTAAAGTTGGTTGTACGTCGAAGATTAATCAACATGCAAATTTCAGATTTTCAGGAGTGTCTCTCTCATACATATACAAGAGCTCATAAGTTATCATGTTTGTTCACACACCAACACTTAACGTACCGTATGTGTGCTTTTATGTATGATCCTACTAATAGCAATTCTGGTATATGTTTATGATTATATATGATGTTATCGCTGATTAGATTATGGTACATATTTATGGTTATGTATGATGCAAGCATATTACTGGTGATTAGATTTTGGTACATGTTTGTTATGTATGATGCGAGCATGTTACTGTTGATTAGATTTTGGTACATGTATATGGTTATGTACGAGTGGTTATGTATGATGCGGGTATGTTACCGTCAATTAAATTTTGGTATATGTATATAGTTATGTATGATGCAGAGATGTTACCATCGATTAGAATCCGGTACATATATATATTTATCACACGTTGTATGCTCTGTTGAGTTGTTTGGGGCTGCACGCTGCACGCTGTACTATTATATGTTCTGGCACAATATATATGATTATTTATGTATGTATAATTTTAAATGATTTTAGTTAGCCGTCTAGTGGTTACGGCCTATACTTTTGAACTGCGTCGGAACCACTCAATGGCGAGGGATGCGTCGGTGACTAGGTAGCGGCGAACAGAGTAAGGAGGAAGGAGGGGGGAGGAGATAGGTGAAGGGGAAGGAGTCGGAGAGGGTGCCGCAGTCGGGTTGTTGCACGGCATTGTTGGGAGAGAGAGGTGAGGTTTCAGTAGTTGGAACAGGGTAGGTAGCAGTCAAGAAGGAAATATCACACAAGGAGGCAGGAGGTGAAGGTAGGAGATAGGTGAATGGAAGGAGTTTGGAGAGAGGGACAGTGGCGCATTTGGAGAGAGGGCTAGGTCCGTGAGCTGGGGGAAATAGGTAGTGTCAATCAAGAAGGAAATACAACTCATAAATAAGAATAAAATAAAATAAATATACCATAAAATAAAATAATGTCAACCAAAGTTGAATAACATGTTCTAAAGCCTACTAACCCACCTAAAAAAATAAATAACACACGCAAACAACGACCTAAATTTAATTTTATGGTCCACTAAAAATAATTTTTATATACTTTGATAACTCATTTTTCTACTACATTACTATGTTATCATTATATATGTTTAGATATAACCCTCATGGCTATAAAACCCTACTCACGTGGTTTTACACATACATTTTTTCCCAAGTCATTATTCTACAAATTTATGATAACGAAACTAAGTTCATCAAAGTTAAAGATCTAATTATCGAAACCAAAAATTACAAGCAAATCTTCAAATTCAAATTAACAAGTTTTTGTTCCAGAGTATCCAAATGACCAATTAGTTAATTTATAGTGTACTCTATTTTTATTTGACAAATAGGTCAGTAGCTGTTGACACTTTTCTAAAATCTTCTGAAGCCCAAATAATCTTCTTTGTTCAATTCTAAATATGAAGTAAGTCCACGCATCCTTTTAGTGAAATTCAATTTTCAAAAGTCAATAGATCCTTTGTTTTTTTCTTTTTCTTCTAGCGGAATAGTTGAGATGAATGAATTTTTTACCATAAAATTAAAAAAGAATAGAATGTTCCACTTGGATCATATCATTTTATGTTTTCTCTTTATAAATTTATCTTTCCTTAGCATGCAAGTTTTTACTTACCTTTTGGGTCTAAATCTTCCCAATTTTTTCTAATGATTTCTTGTTGAGTTTTTTAGAGGAAATACTTGATTTTGGAGAGAAGTTTTTTAACCATGCTGTAAGATTGTATACTTTCCGTATTATCTCACTCTCAAGGAGAAGAATTCGTTGTATCTTGGAAACGTGTTACCAGAGAATATTCTAAGACAATAATAGTAATCTTGTATCGTAGAATGCACTATGGTATGTCTTGGATTCAAGATTATTAAGTTCTTGGTATAAATAGTTTTTTGTTTGACTTCTTAATCAGTTGTGCAAATTACAACATCTATAGTGCTTATTTTTTCCAACAATTCCTTACCCATGTCTATATATGCTATATACTTTTTGATTGATAGCATTGAAGTTTCAGGCTCCTAATAATAAGGATATATTATACATGCTCTTGTTAATGATACTATATCACACTTGATTTAGTAATACATGTTATAACAATGGTGTACTTGATTTTTATAATTTTTGTAAGTATGAATGATATTGTAAGGGCTTAGGTTGAGGCTGTGTTAACAAGTTATGTTTTCACTGTGTTTTCCAATTGCAGCAGGAATTAGAGCATACATTGATGTATTTTTTCCTTGTGAGTTGTTGGGCTCAGTTGGCAATTTGTTATTATAGCTGTGTGTCGACAACAAGTTCAACTAATAATGATTTTTTATTTTAGATTTTTTAAGTTTGTAGCTCCTTGAACCGATCAGCAATTAAGTCCACTAATATCAAATCCTTGTTGCATGCATATTTACATATCAACTAATAGTACTATAGAATATGTCTAAATGCATGCTGATTCATCCGTCCGGTTGCCTCCATTCATTTAATTATTGAGCGAAGTATAAATGGAGACCATAAGACAGTATGCAGCTCAGACCTTCACTTCACAGTTGAGAGAGAGCTCGTGAGACCTTCAAGACACTCAGAGAAATAATAGTGTTCCAACTAGCCATTTGAGTATCATAATTAAGGGAGAAGAACCGATCAATGTAGGTGAGGTAATTTTGGTGCTTTAATTTATACCTACATAACAAAAAAATCGTATGCAAACCGGTGGACCTGTAAGGATTGAAGCCAGCTAACGTACATCACTGACGAGGCACGAGAAGCAGTCTGTAAAACCGCTCGTGGTAGGAGGCCAATCCAAGTTCCTCTTCAATCGTTTTACCAGAACGAGAATTGACATTGTTCCTTCAGATAGTAAAGAATTAATGATGGTGCACTCCAAGAATGCACTCTCGTCTTCACCTACTTGCGAGGACTGCCCGGTCATCTCCATAGATTTTTGTGAGGACATGGGCACCATCTCTCTGTTCCGCTTACTATTGATCACGAGGCCGAGTCGAGTGCGGTGCAGCAGCTAATGGTCCCTCTCTGATCCATTTTACTACAATGGCCTCTTCTGTTGGATGGGAAATTGGAATTGGGTACCTACGATCCTGCCGAAAACACGCAGGTTGTCATAAATGCAAACATTGTTACATTCCTTCGACCCTTCCACGCCGGTGAACAAGTGCTTCTTGATCAAATCAGACTCCGACGAGCTCCTCTCTTCGTTCATGGATCGAAGGCATAGGCATACCCAATTGGAGTTTACAGATCGGACTCAGTTTCTTATCGGTGGAGGGAAGTGCAAGACATGGGAGACGACGTTGTTTGTTGGAGAAAAGGCTTGTTTCATGACCACTGCCTTTAAACCGAAGATGGATAACATGATATTTTCTTCCAAGTTTGTTGGGGATCACGACGGTCATGAACTTTTGGGGCATTGTGTTGGGGTGTACTTACATACATTGGATGGCCCTTTCACAAGAAGAGATCACTATAATCAATTATAGGTTGAACCCAGAGGAGTAAGGTTTGGATATGGCAGAGCCAACAACAAGAATATTGTTCCGTCCGCATGCCCAACTCTTTAGAAGAAGCTTAATTAATTTTGGATGTGTTTTAGTGCTTACTTTCTTCTTTTTTTTATGATTTCTTTTTAACCAAGCGCGCAATTGCTGCACAAGAAAAATGGATAAAAAATAAAAATAAGGTCATAGCTCTTAATTGGTTATTAATACGAGAAAGGCCAAATTTGTTAATTGAAACCGGCCTTATGTAAAAAGACCTATATTGGTTAAATTATCAACATTGGAGCCTTTATATAAAAAGAATTAATAGTTGTTGGTGACGTGGAGTGAGGGGTCGTTGGCTTAGTGTGAAGACATTTAACTTGGTCCTCAGATTAAATTAAGTCTCAAATATTTTAAATTATGAATTTGTCGTATTCTCACCTAATTAGAAGTGAGTATTCATAGGCACTCTAGTAGTTGTATACTTTTATGTTCTATAAATGTAGTCTTTCAATTTTAATGTTTCTTTATAAATTAAAGGTTTTCTGAAAAATTAAACCGAAATGCTAGGCTTATAAGTAAGAAACTTTAAAAAATCTATCCGCAAGTATGAACCCGTGGAAGTTTAATTCTTAATTTGGTTGAGTCATCCATTCAATCAACAAAGAGAGCTAAACACGTGCATAGGCACACGTGGGCTAGACCTTCCTGACTTGACTCACACCGATTAAATTCTAGCACCAATTAAACTCGATTCTCTTGGCCTAATTGGTTCGAGCGGTTAGACATGCGTTTTTATAAAGACAAGCTAATTAGCATTTATTCAACTCGTGATGACTGAGTCAACTTCTTTCAACCTCGTCAATTTGATTGATTAAATATGTATCGTGATGGTGGGGTAACCAATTTTGACTTGCTAACACTGCACGAACTCATATACACGCAAGTCTAACTTTACAAGCCTTCAACACCTGATTATTTTATAATTATTTTTCAAGCTTTTATTTTAAATGAGTGCGAGGAAACTCTATGTAAAAGGAGAGATCTTTAAAATTTTTAAATTCTTTGCATATATTAAAAAATTTTAATTTTTGTATCAATTACTTTATTTTTATTCTCAATAGTTGATAATTAATTATAATACCTTTTGGGAGACTGGGCTCCTGATATAACCTCAAAACAAGCAAGACATCGACCCTTCGAGTTTTTGCACAAACAACAATCCCCTCTTATGTTAAACTATCAAATTAAAAAGTAGGACGACGAGTTATCTTTATAAGACAAACGCTCTGAACACGCTAGCTAGCCTTACCAGCGAACATGTGTCATGACACCTCATTCATAGACTCGAATATCAAAAGTCTTTAATCCTATACTTACCAAAAGGTTCTTAGTCTATCTATATAACCCAAAAGATGGCCCTCCACATTTGTAGTATTATTGATATTTGTACTTAATTGTTTATTACTTTTCTTTTCCAAAAGTTATTCATTACTTTGATGTCCCTTAACCCGGCAAAAGACCCATGCTATAAGCGCTACACTTTATTCAAATTTATTAGTAAATTATAAAAAAATATATACTATAGTAACATGCCTTTAAAAATAAATATACAAATTAAAAATTATGTGTTTAATTATTTTTTTAATAAAATTAATGATGGGTATCTACGTGATTTTCATGAATATTAAAAAATAAATTAAAAGATATATTCTGACTAAAAAATATAATGTGAAACTAAAAATTGAATCTTCTTTGAAAGTCCAATGTTAAAAATTATCTTAGTTGTTTGAAATTTGATTAATTTTTCCACTTCTCACGTATATTAAAATAAATATTTTCATGAATATTGAAGAAATAATTGATTAAAAATAATAAATATTTTTAAAAAGATTATTTTGAAACTCATTTTAAAATAGAATGTAAATAAAAGAAGTAAGATCTTCTTATAAATCTGATAAAATGTTTTAAAATAGAATGCTAAATTCAAAACTGGAATCCCTATCTAATAATAAATATTGAAATCCAATTATACTCAATATCTAAAGAACTTATTAAAAACAATTCAAAAGTTAATAAAGAGAATCTTATTAGCTAGAAAATCACACAGGTGAAAGTAATAAATAATTCATATAAATTAGAGAAAGAGAATAAAAATCACCTTACAAGTTTATCTTATATGTTGACGTCATATTTATCACTTTTTCGTATGTATCAATAAGTTTTTCTATGTTTTGGTTCATCAATAAGTTTAACTTCTCTTTTTTTGCTTTTGGGTTTATTATCAAACATAAACGTAAAATCTTGTTTCTCTTTTGGGTTTATCATTAAACTTATATATAGGGTAAGAATTAATCATACGCGAGAAAAGACCACAACGATACGAGAACAAAAAAACAGAAGGGCAAACCATGGTAACATCTTAATATAAATAAAATTAATACAAACTTAAAGAATAAATTTATTTAATAAAAAATAATGAAGTAAAATAAAATTACTTACCTTCTATGCACACTAAAAGAAAACCTTTGATCTAGATAAAATCACAAATTAGAAATTATCTAATGTTCACGTGTTAAATCAAATCGTCAGAGTTATCTCACACAACTAATCGAAAAACCATTATCCGTAGTAAATTATTAGACGCAAATATGTATAAAGAGTGAAAAAGTATCGTATAATAGTAATACCTTTTCGCCCACAATTGTTCATCAAAAGGTTGTATAACCTTTGGTTAATAAATAGAAATTAACTAATAAATTATAACAAAACTAAATCGTAGAGTGTAAATAGTTGTGTTGTTTCTTCTACCCTAAACTTCTTTTTATTTAAGATATGGAAACCCACAATATCATTAAATTAACAAAGATAATATAATTTATTAATTAGTTCATATTTAATTACCAAATGTCAATGTAGCAAAAAATCAAGAGCATAAAAATTTTCAACTAATGAAAGAATAAAAAATTTCCAACTGTTTTTTTATATCGTGCTTGAAAGAATTTCAACTGGCTTTGAAAAAAAAAGAAAATTTTAACTGCACAGAGACTTCCGACGCCATGGCCGGTAACCATTCTTGTATTTATATCAGCAAACCAGTCCAAGTGTCCAACATGTACCTGCTCTGGACACCATTATTCCCTTTTTCCAATTGACATTTCTCTATTATTTTTGCCATTGTATGGTAACTGGTAAGAATAAAACAAAGATGCAAAAGACAAGTGACATTGGACAAAGCAGACGCTTTACCCTGTGATATATATTATTTCTCACACTAGCCGCATATTTTTATAATTGAATTTTTTCCCGGTTATCAGATTATGTGGTTACAGCTGATCATGTAAGCAGCGAATCTAAAATTAACACAAAAAATCGTTCGATGATAGTGGGGAGGATGTGAAGGCCAACCACAACCGTGCAAATGGTTTCCATGCAATGGGTACCTCTTTGATCACACGTGGTGGGTGTTACTTCGATCTCGCCTAAGATTGTGCCTGTCAGATGAAACCCACTTTTACTTTACTTTTCCTTCTCTCCTTCCTTTCACAATTTCCATTGATCACAACTTGAAGCTTCAAAGAAGAATCCAATCCATCTTTATTTACTCCCTTTCTGGGTTTTATGAAGGAATTCCCACTGACCCACTTGAGGATCCACCTTCAATGATCAAATCCTGAAGAGGGTTTCTTTATTTTCTTTTCTTTTCTTTTTTTACTGAACAATACCATCACAACCTTGGATATTCTCGGGATCTCGTGGGGTTATTCCTGATTGGCTTTGGCACCACAGGGAAACATTTAAAGGTAAGATAAATGGATCTCCTCGTTTTGATATTTGGGTTTGTTGGAAATTTGAATCAGAGCAGTTGAGAACGTAAGATAGCATAGTTTGATGCGGATGTATACATGATTTATATGTTACCAAAGGGAGAAGTTTGGGTATGTAAATAACCGGTATGTTATGATAAGGAAAAAAGGTTCGTTCTTTTTTCTTTTCTTTTTGGTGATTGTGGATCCTGCACATCTTTTTCTATTAAAGTAAAGCAGTGTCATACAATCAAGCTTTTTGTTGATTTAGTTTGTTTCACTTTTTGTTACTCGACGATTCAGATCAAGGAAGCATGTATTAGAGAAGCTTTTATGGATGCAGGGTTGGCCGTCTTTTATGAGTTTTTGTTGCTCGCATTGGTTGATAACAGTTAAAAAAAGCTTTGATCAATGATCTGATTGTTGATTTTTTAGTTCTAAATGTCGGCAAAGTTTCAAAAAGCTATATGTTACGGAGTATCTGCTTTGTGAGATTTTTGCATCTACTCTGTTAATTTCGATCGCGTGATGCATTCTCTTGTGTGCTATGTCCAGGCTTTTGGTTGTTTGACTCCTTTTGATTTGCATCTCATTGATAAACATGGGAAGCGTCATTGGAAAGAGTCAGCGAGCCCCCACTTCTCCAGATACAAAGCTCGAGGCAAAGATGGTTGAAGCAATGCAGCGAAGGGCATCTAAAGGAACTGCAATGAAATCTTTTAACAGCATAATTCTGAAATTCCCAAAGATTGATGAAAGTTTGAGGAACTGCAAAAGTATTTTTGAGCAGTTTGGTAAGATTTTTACTAGTTCAAACCTAATGATATAGAGTAAGTCTTTGATCCTTGGGGATCAAATATTGCCTATGGAACAAGTAATCTTTGGAGATCTGATTTGGTGTCAGGCCTAACATACATGCATGTGAATGTTTTATCTGATACTCAATGGTTATGACATTTGTGCTAACTAGCACATTGATTGTTCATGTACATTTGTGCTAATCAATACATTGACTTTTTATAGACGAAGATGCAAATGGTTCCATAGACCCACAAGAGCTGAAGAACTGCTTCCAAAAATTGGAAATTTCAATCTCGGAGGAGGAGATTAATGATTTGTTTAAGGCATGTGATATCGATGAAAGTATGGGGATGAAATTCAATGAGTTCATTGTCCTCCTCTGTCTTGTATATCTCCTGGAGGACCCTGCTGCTCTTCATGCCGTATCCTCTGGCACTAACATTTTGAACCGTTTATGTTCTTCCTTTAATGATTACTGCATAGCCCAATAAACTTCATATATTTATATTCTTCCCTTAATGTCATTTTCCATGACCTTAGTTTTTAGAAATCCAAGATGGGATGGCCAAATCTTGAGACAACATTTGAAACGATGGTCGATGCTTTTGTATTTTTAGACAAGAACAAAGATGGATATGTTAGCAAAAATGAGATGGTTCAGGCAATAAATGAAACCACCTCTGGTGAACGATCTTCAGGGCGCATAGCCATGAAAAGATTTGGTATGCTTCCTCCTTCTATTGCCTTTTCTTATTGATAAATAACTACATATTTTTTTATGTTTCATGTACAATACATGCCCTTCGGAAGTTCTTGGAGGTTCAAAACTTGAATCTAGTAATTAAGTCCATTCCATGAGATTTTCACAAAGTTGGCAAAGCGATAAAAATTTCTATGATAGACCTGCATCTAGTACTTGAAATATAATGTAGGAGACAGCGTGAAGATATTTCTACTATGTATAGATAGGAATAGATAGATAGATAATAAGTATTATAAAAAAACAGATTATGTTACCGTTATTTTTGCAAACTATTCAGTTGAAAGCCTTGCCCTTAGCAGAAAGTGAAATTTAGTTGAAGGTGGTATTATTGTCTCATTGTTTCTCATATGATCTTGTATAAAAGATGCCCATATTGCATAACTCTCTCTATTTCTCAAATATCTTTCTCCTGTAATTTCTGTAGAGGAGATGGACTGGGATAGAAATGGAATGGTTACTTTCAAAGAATTTCTGTTTGCCTTTACGCGTTGGATTGGGATTGATGATTTATCTGATGAAGAGTGAAGCAACTCATGGGAAAAAATGAAGATCTCCACATGTATGCTTTCTCGATAACAACTGTTGGAGACAGTCACATTTTGAGTGAGTTCATGACATTTATGATGCAGATGTAGATAGTACTAAAGATATCTGAAGTATCTTTTTTACTACGAGAAATGTCACGGTAGCCATTGTAGACATTTCTACCTTAAAAGACGATTATGTTTATGTATCAGCTACTGTATATTGAACTTTTGGTCTTTGTTCCTTGTGTTATCTTTGGCTCATGATGGGTGAATGACCATGGTTTGTTCTCTAATGGCTGATCCATTTGGAACTTATATGAACTCTTTATTGATCTGCCATTTTCTTGTTTTTCTATCCTGAATCATGAAGAGCTTCACAATGTAGAAGCTAGTGCTTTAAAACACCAAGATTAGTGTTGTCATGGCTTTTCATTAGTTTCATACCTGCATGATGGCTTTGGTAGGTGTTTTTTTCCCTGTTATATCAAGATATATATCCAAATTTGTCTAGTTCATATCTTTCCGGCAAATTTTGAGATATACCCTAGCAAGTATTGCAAAGGAGGATTATGCTTGAACTGTTTGTATAGCATTTCAGTTGGTGTTGGTATACTCTCTCTCTTTTCTGTTTGAGTAAGTTTTCACTTCATTTTTCTATTCAATTGTTTGATGATCTTGCGCTTGAGTTGATTTTTAAACAATATGCTTACTATTATTATTTATTTCATTTTTTTATCAATTGTGAACTTTGCTAATATTTTTCATTATTGGTCCCAAAATTCAGATAAAGGAGTGTTGACAACTTTAAGGGCATCCAATTATTTAAAATTTTGTCATTTTTAATAATATGGATTATAGTTTAAAATTCGTATCCCACCACTTTCTGTACATAAGGTAAAAGAATAAGAATAAGAAAAAAAGAGAGATTTTTTATCAACCTTGGCATCTAATTCCAGGTGTTATAATGTAACTTTGAAGAAAAGAAATACAGAGATGTATCAAGTAGTATGTTTGGTAATTGGATTTTCTTATGAACAACATCACAACATAACTATCATATTAAACTATGGCCATTTCCCAGAAAATGTTTGATTGTAAGTAAGCAATTTTTGCAGCATTAAGATCGAGGAGTCGAGGCCGAGCTAGAGCCGAGCCTGGCTCGTCAAAACAAGAGCTGAGCTGCCATCCCTACTTAGAGCAACTCTTGAATAGAATAATCGATTTCGCGTTTATTTTAGAAAAATCTCTTTTATAGCAAATTTTATAATACAATTATATATAGTTAGACGGACCATTATATTAAGATTTAAATCACTTGACTATAATAAACTCGCCCGTCAATCACATGAAGCTCCAAATATAAAAAAGTACGAGCAAAAAAAAAAAGATATTTGTTTTTTGTAAGAATAATAATGACGTTTTCAAAACTGATTAAATAAATAAAAAAGTTATATGCTACCCTAATTACAAACTCCTTCAAAAACTTAGATTGTGCTCTTACACGTTATAATAATAATAATAATAATATATAATTATAATATTATTATTATTATAATTATAGTTAATTACGGCCTTGGATCTCCTCCAATCCTGTATTTTAGCCTGTAACCATCAGCCTCTGCCTTACATGGACACAGAGGAGAGAGTGGTAAAGCTTGGGAAACTTCACCTCCTCACCAACATTTTACTCCTTGTGGCCTGTGGGTGAGACCTGCATTCAGAAATGTCTCGACTTCTACCCGCCCTCAAATAATTGCTTTGGGAAAAAAAACTTCTACCTGCCCTTCCTGTGATGCCACCTCGGCCAAATCCTGCCAATGGCAATCCTTCAGCTAGCTATGAGGAGGTTGTTACCAACCCGATAACTTTCGTGGTCACACTTGGTGGCTGTCACGGGCCGCTCTCTATGGGACAAAATTTTTCGCCCCAACAGCAAACCGCGCGGCGTGTTTCGCTCCCGAAACACCAGCCTCCCTTCAAAGTACGCAACAGAAACCCCACTACACGTGTAGCGGGACGATCTCTATAAGAGACCCGAAGCCACCCCCTGCGTTCCTGCAAATCACGACGCACGCCGAACACGAATACTGGCACCCAAATCGCCCAGTGCACGATATCGTTCGGTACCGATAGATAATTCTCAAAACTTCCACAATAGCAAACCAAGCAAGTAGTATGTAGCGACTCCGATCGATCACCCAATGTCGATCCTGACACCAATCCCCTGATCGGTATCGCAGCAAGTTCCGGAATCACAGAACGCCGCTAGCACCCAAAATCAGACACCAACACCACAATTACGGAACCCCGGTTCCAACCTTGAATTAAACACAAAACAAGGATACAACAATCACTCCTATGATCGCTTACACCATGGACATGCAAACCCCACGGTGTTCAACTCTTCCCCTGAAGAGTAGCGAGAACTAGAGCACCCACACTCACAATCGTCCTCACAAATCACAACCCCGAGCAGCCACCCACGACCTACTCGTTTACATGCAAAACCCTCAACCAAGTAATGCAAACTAGGTTATGAGAAGAACTACGTCATACCTCCAATCACAGCACCACGACCAGCAACCCTATGCCGTCGAACTCGTGAAGAATCAACTCCCGGAATTGATCTACAGCACTCCACGACTTTGCTTGATGAGGTTTCTCTCTTCTCCACAAGAAAGACCACGACGCTCCACCAAGACCCCTCTCGGCAATTCTTCCTTCCTTCTCCTTTTTCTCACGTTGGCTCCCTCCTTATAAAGGAGTCTCCACGTTGTTGCAAATCAGATCCAAGATAAGCTGTAATCTGAGCATAATCTTTTCCCAACAGATTATCTCCAAGATCTTCCACGAACCTGGACTTCCTTGACGTCTCAATTCAATCCAGCCCTGGGCGTGCTTATCTCCAATTTCAGTTGCAATCTTATCTCCAAGATTCCGATCAAGATCCATCTCTATCTCTATCGGCAAACAAAGTCCAGCGCTGGTAGTTAGTTATAACCACCATACGTCCAACCCCCTGGCTCGACCCAAGTCTTCGGCTCGACCAAAACCAACAAATCTCGTGCACGTCCCAGACGCACCACCGATAACCCCTGCTACCGCTAAATCATTAGTGCCGATCAACTCCATCCATCGATCATGCTGGTGCAGCCAGACCCCTCGCTACCGATCACGGCTCGATCACGCTCGTGCATGCTCGCTACTTGAGTCGCACCGCAACCTCGCCAGGTCTCGGTCATGCTCGATCATAAACCCCGCTAGCGCCCAATGCTCGAGCACGCTGCACCAATGTCTCGGCAGCGCTCGACCATGCTCGTTCACGCCAACTCCTCGCTAGCGCACAATGCTCGAGCACGCTGCACCGATGGCTCGGCAGCGCTCGATCATGCTCGTTCACGCCCCAGCATCGAACCAGCGCACTCCCGGCACTCCGTGATCCGCACGCAGCGATCAACCTCAAGTCCCCGCGCTCGGTTCTCGGCACCAATGCTCGATCATGATACGACGCCCAAGTGCTCGGACACCAGCACCTGTCTCGATCATCTTGAGGTTTATTTGGTCTCCGACCTGACTCATGCTCGGCACTTCGTTACCTGCAACTATAACACCGTGTTAGCCTCAACCAGTTGTTTCACCACTCGAATAGCCCCGTGCTACTCGTGTCGGACCCGGCATGCATGGGAACAACTGCCCAATCCCGCGCACCCGGCACGTCCTCGGACTAAGGCTGTAACAGTGGCCTTCACTGTTTCATGGGTACCAAAGTTTGTCTAATTCTCCCATGTCAGATATATACCGAAAGTCCTTGTCTTGAGCTTCTGGAAATCCTTCCATGGAGCTGTTGAATCATTTGGTTCTCTTTTTTTGTTTTTTTTTGTTGTACAGAATGCTGATTATGGAAGGGTTTTGACTGCCGAGTTCTGTGGTACTAGTGGGTTTTTTTACATGCTTTCACAGGATACCAACTATTGGGGGGAAGCCTCTGGATTTGCATCGCCTCTTTGTGGAAGTCACAGCTCGTGGTGGTCTTGAAAAGGTTTGAACTTTCGGCGCCATTCTAATTTTTCTGGTTTGTTACTTTCACTTGGAAAGATTACTTTGTCTTGGTCATACTTTGTATTATGTGGTCACTAGCTTTAGCATTGAACTAGTCTACTCCATGTTTGATTATTTGCATTGCACAATGAAAAAGAAATGCTCAGTCCTTGCTACTGATACTATTTTCATATGTTTTTAGGTGATTGGGGACCGTAAATGGAGAGATGTCATATCCGTTTTCAGCTTTCCACGCACTATAACAAATGCTTCCTTTCTTCTGTGGAAGCACTACATATCTTTACTTCAAGGATACGAGCAAGTTTACTATTTTAATTCTCAAAGCAAACACACCTCTCCTGGTTTGTGGGGCTAATTCCACATACTTTCTTATCTTGAATTCAACATATTATTTGTATCAACTTTGAAAAATGGGCTAAACCGTGTTATCTTTTATCTTGTAAGAACAACAAAATTCAACCACAATGAGTCCTGCTAGTGCGTCACCTATGGGACAATGTGGATTTGCACCGACAAAAATTCTGGAGGAAGAAACTGCTGAAAGGTAACTTGCATCTATCAGACTTCCGCTATCAACTTTTTTACCCCTTGCAAGGATATTAAATTAGAATTTCTTGAAACCTTTCTCTTCACAAAAGTATGCTGTTGTTTGCCACACTTGGACAAAATAATGAATTACAAATTCACTTGATGGCTATCAAGGTGATAGACTGTATCTATAATAGTAGATATTTAAATATTTCTAAATTCGTCTTGTTCATTCAGAAGAAATGCTTCCTTCAAAATTTGGTTCTTCAACATAAATCTTTTTAAGGATATTTCCTTGGAAAAAGTTATATTCCGAATTTTGAGAATCTTTTTCTAAGTCAGCAAGATTACCTCCTATTTATGTTCTTTGGAATAATTCTTTTGGAAAGTGTATTTCTTTAGAGAACTTGCTTAACATTTGCTCGTATAAGTTCCTTGGGAATATTTGTTTTTCCCCAAAAGTTGGTCTTATTGTGACCACATATCTATGAGAGCAAAGGGGATAAGAAAACCATCTGAAAAACGAGGAGGCTACCAATTCTGGCTTAATCTAACATGTGAATATTCCACAATATCAAACTTAGGATATGATCATAATTAATATGAAAATTTTCTATCCTCTCCTCTGATCCCTCTCATTTACTTATAGGATCAAAGGAGATTCTCAAGCTTCTCACAAATTGGGTTATTTCGAAAATGTGTCTCATGTAGTCTTCTGTGTCTTCTCACGTTGCAGTGGGACTGGGAACAAATGACTTATGTGAATCAACATCTTTATGTGGATGCAAATTTTTTGTTTTTGTTTTTGTTGTATAGTGGGCTCCTCTATAATTGGGACCATTAATGGTAAATTTGAAGAAGGATACGTAGTTTCTGTGGATTGCGGCTCTGATAAACTTCAAGGAATTCTCTATCATTGTGCCTTCAGCTAACGAAAGCTCTCTAGAAGTCCAACTTCCGTTTCCTATCATCAGCATCGGAGGAAAAGAAAGAAAGATTTGCTAAATATCCTTGGCCAAAATCAAACAGGAGTGGCTACAATTTTTTCTTTGCTGAACAGTATTCAAAGCTAAAACCTTCGTTTTGTGGGGAAGAGAAATCGATGACCCGGAATTTTGGTCACTTGTGGAGCAACTTAACTGATGTTGAGCGAGAGGTAACGCACATTCCTTTTCTTGTGTGTTTAGTAAAAGATAATATAAATAACTCTTAATCCATATTTATAGTTATCATAGTTTGATAAGTAGTGGTTATGAACATTTTATCTTCTTTACAAAACAAAATTTAGGGCTTTTGTGCTTGCAGGGAGCTAACAATACTCTTCTTGAGAGCTAGAATTTAGCAAAGAAACATGATAGCATGGCAGACTAAGTTTATATAATTAAGAAAAAATTCTTATACAATTAATTAACGTGCCTTCAACAGTGCAAACTAAGAGAAATATAATTTGTTGGCTATTTATAGAAGTTATACTTGTAATTAACTAACAAACGTCTGAGTCTATATTGAAATTTGAAAACGAAAGTGTGGTATTTAGATCACTTTTAATTGCCAATGCTAATTAAGATATTGTCACATCTGGAATGCAGGTTTATCAGGAGAAAGGATTGAAAGATAAGGAGATGTATAGGAGTGAGATGTCAGAATATAAAAAGTCCAAATCTTCCTCCAACCAATTGCAAATGTCCCCATTTGTGCTTGCCTTTTTCTTTGTGCATATCATCTGTTGAGAAACACATAGTTAAGCAGTTTACCTGGAAACCAGTAATCTTGCTTCTGCAATGCCTTTGATAAAGTTTATTTCTTTGATTTGTAATCCCACCTTGATAGCATTGAGGACGACGAAAGATCACCTTCCAAGTTCAAAGTGCGAGATCACATTTAGCAATACCCATTTCAATTTATCTGCAACTTCTATTGAAAATTGAACAAAATTAGTTTAGAACCGTTCGGTTCGGTTTTGGTCTCACCCTTATTATGTTTTCTTAATTTCCACAAATATATTGCTTTAGTGCATCGCTTTCATTAAAGAGGATTCAGTGAGAGGTTATTCTAAACTAATATCATGTCATTAATCTAGCTGAAAAAAAGAGATTGGTCAAACCTGTCTGCTAAAAGTTTCTAGCTTGCCATTTTTTTTAATACCAAAGAAGCTTGTCAAGTTGCCATTGCTTAAAGGAGCTTGTCAGGTGGCCAGTGCCAAAACTGGTTCATGCATTGCTACAAGATGAGCTTTCGTGTAAACTAGTCACACAATATACTTGAAATTACATTGATGCATTGTCAGTTTGTGGAAGGATATTAGGCCATCAATTTTTTTATAGTTACATAAATTCCAAATTAATTAACATTCATAAAAAGGTGACGACCCAGATAAGTCAAGTCTCCAGGGAGAAACTACCAAGTCTTTTCTGAATTCCTTGAACGCGTCTGCGCCTAATGAGCCAAATCAGTGAAAAGTCGAAGCTATACGCGGCTGAGCCTAATGAGCCGACTTAGTGACAAGTCGAAGCTATCCTTGTCATGTTTATCTTATTTAATGGGTACTTGTCTCCCAAGGCATTGCATTAGTGACATGACTCGTATAAATGCGGTCATGATCGATACTTCCACAGCAACCAAATTCCTACACAATTGCAAGAGTAGAATTGCAAGGGAAATACTTCTCATAGGCTTCAAATAGTAACCTTTCATATATATATATATATATATATACATACATACCCAATAAGATTACCATGCATGCTGCTTGAGACGAGGAGTTTAATTACATACACTGATACATGAATATATAAGAAGATTGGTCAAGTTCGTCGGCGATTCACTGTTACGAAGTGTTACAAGCTATGAGCAGTAATGGGTCAGTATGTTAAGAGTCGGTTGTCTCAAGGTTTCATAAATATGTATATATATGTTGATGTTGATGACCGGTCACCTTTGGATATAGCTAGCTTCTTCTCTAAGTTATAATAGCTAAGTTATAATAGCAGATAAATGCTCTTTCAGTTCGTTTCTTTCACTTCATATATAGTCGAACTATTGGGGCTTCTTTGAGTTTTGGTTAGTGAATAACGTTGGGAAAGGGATTGACGCTAGAAGATCGAATGGTGAAGATGACCCAATTGAGGAAGAAGTGCAAGGAGTGCAGGAAGAGCTTCGCATCGGACAAGTCTCTGTTTGGGCACATGAAGTGCCACCCGGAGAGAACCTACAGAGGAATGAACCCGCCATTGAGCTCTTCTTCTACAAGTTCGGGCTCCGACATCACGGCCACGAAGCCGCAGGCGACTCTGGAATGGAAGTTAACAGGCCGCCGTGGCCGGAACAACTGCAAGGTTTCTCCATGCAAACGAGAACTACAATATGGCGTAACTTATGGGAAGCATGATGATGATCAAGATGTTCAAAAACCAAGCCCAAAAGTGCCCATGACAAATGAAAGGATCGAAGTATGCACTGACAAAGTAGGGAGTAAGAAGCAAAATTCATGTAATATTTGTGGGAAGAGCTTCAACTCCTATCAAGCTCTTGGTGGTCATATGACTGGTCGACACAAGAAGGAGATCATATTCAAGGATAAGGTGAAGAAAAAGAAGGAGCATGGTGGGTCGACCAAAATATATGCTTGCAAGATTTGTGGCACGAGTTTCCCATCTGGGCAGGCTCTCGGTGGCCACCACAGGCTGCACTATAATGCAAGCTTACTTGCAGGAAAGGTTGGGAAGAAGGAGGAGGTGAAATCTGGTGCTGGTCGACTAGTTCTTGATCTTGATCTGAATGTGACGCCGGCTATGGACAAAGAAGCACATGATCGACTAGAGGATCATTTGAGTTTGAGATTGAGCTTGCCTTAAACGACTTGCTTTGTTATCATATTATTTTGGTTAGTGAAGTGAACTGGGGATTCTAGTGTATTGTTTTTTATTTCAATATGTTAGTTTGAAGTGAGAGGATAAAAACTGCTAGCTTCATATATACATCTTGTTTGTAGGTGTCTGTTCTTTGTTATAGACGGGTGTGTTTTGCAATCGAAAGTTCGTTTTGAACTCGGTTATCACGCGAGACTTTATTGGTACTTGATTTTTCATGATCAAATTGATAAATTGATTTTGCATGATAATCAATTAGGTCTGTTTATTTGTTTAATTGCTATTCTGTGTAAATCGTAATACTGCATTGACTCTCCCAGGAAATGGAGAAAGGGTGACTCGGAACTAATTTTTTATTACTACGAAACTCCAAACAAATTCTAAATCATTTTAATTTATTTTTTAATATGATAGATAAAAAGATGGTAAGAAATGAGTATATATATTTTTTCTAATGCTAACACTACAAATTAAAAAATATATAGATTATGTTACTTTAAATATTAATTTAGCTTATTATAAAAAAATTAGCCAAAATACTTTGCCATGCATGTGGTATAACAATCAAATGAGATTTAAGGCAAAAAATAAAAAATATTAGACAACCATGCGCATAAAAGTTCATAAAAGAACTTTCAAAATTGGTTGAAAGTGAATGACTAAAATGTCATGCTTAAATCGATAAAAGGTCATAAAGGAGAAAACATATGAAACAACTAATGGATTAAAAAAAGGATATATCTAAATGACATATCACCATATTTATCCTTTTTCCATTAATCCCTTGCGGAAAAAGGAATAAAAAAAATTTTGGCTAAAAAAATTGCAACCCTAAATACAACTTAAAAAAGGGATAATAAATACCAAGCCAATATATATATGTCATAAAAATACTCCTCTCCGTAAGAGATGCAACCGTTTAGGAATAAAGAGAAAGCAATAACATGAACAAAATCCTTCTCCTACTATAATTAAGATATTAGATGATTAATTAATGCTTTAATTTGAATTATAAAGTTAAATGGTACTGTTGACCATAATAATTATTAATTAAATATAATTCATAAAATTGAACTAGGAAGTTACAGAGTGGAATGTGGGTTAGTGGTTCAGTACTTAACCATTACCATAAAAGGAAAAATCATGGTTATAAGATGACTATCTCTTGGTACATGTTAACTAAGCATCACAAGGTTTGTTGGGTGCAAGTCCGTATTACTGGTATTGAGTTGATTTAAAGGTGGCGAAGGAGGTAGAAGGATATCATGTCGACGGCGAAGCAAGGTAACCGTAGCTGCCCCGAGTGCAGGAGGGGCTTCCCCTCCAAGAAAGCTCTCTACGGCCACATGAGGTGCCACCCAGGGAGAAGCTACCGGGGCGTCAATGCGCCAACGTCCGCCGTGGGAAAGTGCAACTCCGGCGACCTGGGCGATAACTCTGTCGTCGCATCGGAGATGGAGGCGGTGGTCGGCCTTTTGTCACTGGGCAAGTGGAGGGATCACATGAGCTCGGAGAAGAAGAAGGTGGCCAAGGAGAATAAAAAGACCAAGGGAAGGAAGTTGAGCATGATCATAATGGACGAAGAAGCAGCTGGCGTCGGCGGCGGCGAGTCGAGTCACCGGAAAAGTACCACCCGCTCTTCTTCTCCGGCCAAGACCACCGAGGTGATGGACTTAGTCTTGAACGAGGTGCCCACCATGTAAGTTGGGACTTAGAGGATAATAGCCATGAAAAGTGAACATGGATGTAGCTTGGATCAAACATGATTTACATTTTATGTGTTGCCTTGGAAAAAAAACCGTGATTTACGTTTACACTATAGTTTGCATTATAGTCATAAACAAAGTTAACATATGTTCTTAATGGACATTTCCTCCGTTTAAGAAGTTTTCATTGAAGAATGAAGTCTTCGACTTAAAATGGTCGTTTTAATTTCATTCCAATTACTTGAGCTGTAAGTATTTGGATGTCGTTTTCCCCAAAATTTCTGCTGTCCTACAGTCTCCTCTGCAAAAAGTTGGTCTACTCACACCAGAAACAGCAAGAGCACAAGTGTAACTCCCTCAAAATGGAAATTGCTACGTTCGGCGAAGGTAGAGACGAAGACTCCGGCCTTGACCAAGGCCAAACTTGCCAGATACCAAATAACAAATCTAACAGACCACAACACCGTTGCTTTCGAGTGTCTAAGAACTAAGCAGTAACGATCTGCGTGATCAGTATGTACTCAATCAAATTAGTCGTTTATTGAACACAGTTTATTCTCTGCCACCTTTCTTGGTTGAAAGAATAGTTACCCAAAACCAAATGTTTAGCTCCCAATATTCATTTACACTAGTAAATCAAGAAAAATGCTTGCCAGACATGCGTTTGAATCACTAAAAAAGGGAGTATTCCCCGGGGAAGAAAAAAACAAAATGAAGGCTATAAATTACATTAAGCATCGCTAACCAAAATTACACAACAGCTTCATTTTCACAATTAAAACCTATGTGGGTACAAAATCTTCCCGTGATTGATGAATTAACTGCATAAACCACGATAAGGCTACTAAATAAAGAACAGCTTGGAAAAGCCACAATAAAGAAAGCTTGCATATTTTGTTCTGCAGTTTTAAAGCTTCCTTTGCGCTTAACAGCTCTCTACTAGATGCATCCACCTTCTCTGCATCCAGTTTTAGCATACTTGCCTTTCCATTAGTATCTTCCAGCTTCTCAAGGATCAGAGCCTGTTCTTCCACAAGTGACTTTTGCTCCCCAAACAAACTCAATTGATCTACTTTCAACATCTGAGTTGTTTTTGTCAATGTGATATACTCGATCTCTGCCTCCACCCTCTTAATAAAGAGCTCATCAAATTCAGCTTCCATGGCCTCGTTAATCTTGCTTGCAGCATTCACAATGTAGTCATTTTCATCTTTTGGTAACTGCTGTTTGCTTGATATTAACTCAAGCTCAACCAACTTTGCTTCTTTGTCTTTGAGAACTTCCTCCTTTTCTTCTAGAAGATGTTCGAGAAGAGATATTCTCTGGAACAAATCAGGGATCTCTGTATCTACCGGAGGTGAACTACTTCCTTCCGTCTCTTCGAAATGCAATTGGCCTGAAGAGTTAAGCTCCTGTGCCCTTACACTTGTGTTGATGTTGTCCCCAGACAAACTACAATCATTACCATCTAGCTGTTTATCCTTTCCAATTTCCTTAAAACTCTGAATTTCTGCAAGCCAAAAAAAAAAAAAACTCTGTAAATTCTGCAACCAACAGTGACCAAAGATTGTATAATTTCCTACAAGTAGATTTTTCGTTCAATGGTATGATTTATCTACAGATAGATGAAACACTGGATAGAGTGATGAAGAAATTGAAAAGAGAAGAGGAGTGCCCAAAATCCAACCTGCTGAAATGATGCGATGAAAGAATTAAAAAGGGAAGAGGACGTTTAAAGGAAAATAATGTCCTCTATAATTCATCAAGTTATCTTATTTATATGAGCAATGCCAATACAAATGATAGACTTCTATCAGTTAAGGAGAAAAGTCAATGAAGGCACACACTACTGATGTCAGACAAAAAGGGAAGAGTATGCGGGATAATCACAAATTTGGCAGTTGGGCAAAAAGTGATATCAAAAGGAAATGACGTTGAAAATTGACAGAGTTAAAATGTATACCATTTTCAAGAGCTTCTTGTACAGACTGCAATAAAACAACCGACTCACTCAAGGGATTTGCACCTTTAGGCCGACTATTCCTGCTTTCATTTTTATTGACTTCTTTCAATATTGTTGCAGCTAAACCACCACAATCCTTGAACCCTTCCGTTTTGTTTCTTGAGTAGTCAGTCTGAGCACCCTCCACAAACTGTTGTCCAAGAGACTGAGCCAAAAAATCATTCTCTTGATTACTGGCATACTTTTCTGACTGCTTATGATAATTGTTCTGGACAGAGCCGAATAAATGATGGTAATAGGAGTCTAAATTTCTAACGTCAGATTCGACACTGGAATATGAATTCTCCTTCTCTAGAAATTTTTCTCTTCTCTAAATTTTTTACTAGATTCAAACTTTCCTTTTCCATCCCGGCCCTTGTTAGCAGAGTTTCCATGAATTTTGACACCTGCATTCTTAACTTTACTTCTTTCCTTAGAGTATCCTGTTGCTGTAGATATCTCCTGCTTCTGTTTCAACTTATTCCTGGCAGACAAAGCTCCACTACTTTTGTCCTCACTATTATCAGAGTCTGTCCCTGCAGAGAAACCAGAAATCAAGGCCAAGGCAGAATCTGAGTCCAGCGTCCCAAGAGGCAAGCTAGAAAACTCCAGCCCCGAATTTCCTGCTAAGGAAGACGGAGAAGCAGCCAAAATTTCGGACTTCTGCTGGTTTTCACTTAATGAACCACCCCGGACTTTCGTAGCTTCACCAACAGTAGACAGCCCGCGCTTTAGTGCTCGACTATGATCAGCCCCACTTGTCCCATCTTTAACAGCATCTCTCTTAATTCTCCTCCATTTCTTCAAGCCATACCCCTTTGTTGTAGGTGTACTACCTGAGTCCAGACTAGGAGATCCACTGGTACCCGATGGACTTACAGCTAGTTTCTCAGCTTCATTCACTTTGTTGTTTGAGCTGTCAATAGAGTCACAGCCCAGAGAATCTCCAACTGCTTTTTCACCATTATGGACCTCTGGCCTTACTTCATCACAATGGCCCGAATTCCCCAACCCTTCTCCCTCGCCAACTCTCTGATTCAACTTAAAGCCTCCATCTTCCAGCCACCCATCCGATGAGTTCATCAGAGGAGACCCCATGCCGTTCCTCACAGTCCCAACACGGCTTGGATCTAGCCTTTCACCTACTATATGCTGTTCACCACTGTGATCAACCAACGATCCATTCAAGCTCACCCCAGCTCCATCACCACCCGATTTCTCCATCCCATCTACCATCACAAAAGCCTAACTCACAAGTTTCCACGTATCCGCACACTCCACACCCACCACTCGACTCCCCAGCTGCATCAGCACCCAACACCCCTCCACCAATTTCTTGTCATTTCCTGCATCCAACATTCACTCCACCACCACCACCACTCAATAACCTCATCCACACAGCCTAAAAAGCCCTAATCAATATTGATCCCACCTCAGATCCACCACCACTCACAAACCAACATCCCCATCCCAACCTAGTTGACCCACCATCCTATCAAGATCTCAACAAGAAGCAATTCCAACAACAACACAATTTCCCTAATTGCAAACAACAGCAGGAGCAGCAGCAGCAACAACAACCATCGATCAATCAATGAATCAAGCAAACGCCACAATTAAAGAGATGGTATAATCTTATCCTACAAATCGCACACGGATATGAACAGGAAAGTACGAAGAGATCGAAATTGGGGAGGAAAGATTGTACCTTTTTCGTGATCGACGGGATCGAAGACGGGTGGTGGGGGAGTTTGGAAGTGGCAAAAGGCCGACAATTGGTGGTGGAAAAATGGATTCGTTTGTTTTTTGGGTGGCACGTGGGATCCTCGTGGTGTGCCACACTACTACCGGTGCTCGTATTATTGGATAATAAATAACAAAGAAAAAAATGATAAAAAAATAAAATAAAAATTTAAAAAACAATAAAATAAATTGATCAAACAAATAAAAATTAAAAAGTGTTCGTGGATGAGGGATGAAAGTTTGGGTGATGGGAGGCCACGCGTTGTTATTTATGAATATCGAGTTAAGAGCATAAAAGATAAATGAAGATGCAATCCACTATGAGATTGCTACCACAACCCACTATTTTTCTTTCTATTTGCAAATTATCACCACTTTAAACCACGTATTGTGAAGTGCATGCCTAAGTTTGAAACTCCGATAAAACAGACCTTTTAGTCTTTGTATAATAAAATAGACCTCACTAATGTGTACAGAATTCTGAAAATGAGTAAAATGGATTGTGGGATGGTCTCAAAATAAAATCCGTGTTAAAATCTGAGTTGGTTCGCCTGCTACATGTGGCCTGGTTCACTTTGCCTGCTATAATGTGGCCTGGTTCACTGCTGATGGGCCTGAGCCTGGCTGGAGCTTGAGTAATCTGGACTTGCAGTGGCTTGATGGGCTCGAGCAGAACGACTAACTGGGCTTGGGTCTCAAACAAGTGGGTTGCAACGCGGACACGACAGCAAGTTCGGATGCAAACAGGCCTAAGGTGGTCGGCGGGTCCAGACCTCTTCTTCCCGTGTCCTTCCTTATTCCCGACGCTTGGGCTCTTACTCCTGCGACCAGCGGCAAGTCAAGGTCGGCAAGCACAACCCTTGCAGCGGCAGTGAGCAAGACGCTTCTGCTTGGCAAAGCAACGGGCTTAACGATATCAACACTGCAGCAACAAGGGCACTCCGGCATCTCTGCAACTCCTCTCCTTGGCGTATCAGGAGGGCGGTGGACAGCAACAAAACTCCGGCAATCCCCTTTCCTTGGTTAAGTGGTACAATAGCAAGGCTTAGATGAGAGGATCTTCGGCATAACTCCGCTCCAGCACAAGCGCATTGGCGGTGAGAGGTTCTGAAGTCCGGCGAAGACCGAAGCAAGGCTTCGGGTTGTGTCAATTACTTGGCTAGACTCGGCTCTGAAATGCCAATTCTCAACTTCATGACAACGGTGATCAGCAAGATTTCAAAGCAGCAAGAGCCAGCCTGACGGCTCTTGCAGCGGCCGTAAGCGGCACTGAAAGGTGGGACGGTAGTGGCAAGGTTCCAAGGGCAGCAACACCTCCCTTTGGCAAGCAAGGGCGGCAGTAGAAAGAGCTTCGGCAGCACTCCTTCACAGCCGCAAGGGCCAGCTTCCCATTTCCTGCAACAGGGCAGCACTTCATGGCGGCAGCACGTCGGGACTCCAATGGTGCTCTTCTGAGACACCGCTAAGTTTCGGGTCCAGCAGCGTAGGAAACTTCACAGGGGTGCACGTGCCTGTTCTGGTAGTTCTTTCGCCAGCAGCAGTGGCCAGGAAGGTGGCAGCAAGATGGTGCACGTCCGAGGCGGGGAAGCAAGCAAATGGAACTTCAACAGGCAACGGCTATGCGCCGATAGCCATCTTCTTCCGGGTGAAGCGGCTCCTGATCGGCTCCAAGGAGATGGTAACGAGCAGGGACTTTGGTCCTTTTCTTCTCGGTGAAAGCAGCAACCAGGTCGGGAGGTGGTGATCTTCCCGGAAACGGACGGCGGCTGTTGTGTGATGAAGGCGAGGAAGATGGCGGTGCAGTGACAACTACTCTCGATCGGCGACGCTCCCGGCTACAAGATGACTTGTCTGGTAAAACTCCACAGCCGCGAGGGCTCCTTGCTCCGGCGTCTCTCCTTCATTCCACCAGTGTAGCAGGCACCGGCCATGGATCAGACTGGTAGCTGGCAAGACGTCGGAAGCGAGGTGTTCATCATGGGGCTCCTTATATGGGCTTATATTTTTTAAGATTTTGAGGAACCGCCAATCTTCTAAATATGGGCTTATATTTTTCATTCGATCAGCCCATTTTGATGGGCTTAGGGCATTAGGCTTGGGCTACATGTTTTGGGCGGTGATTACTAATTGACAGGTAAGGAATTTCAATGTTTTGTTTTGGACGAAGTTAAAAATTTTATAAAATTACTTAAAAGATAATTTTTTCTTCTGTCCTCAATCATACACAGCAGAGTCACCTTTTCATAAACTTATTATATATGAAAAAAAAATCTATTTACGTAAATTTTTCAGAACTAAATTCTTTTCTTTGAGCAATTATGAAAATTTCAGAAAAGTGTTCAAATGTGGATACGAAAAATACTAATACCACTTTTCAGGTCCGTTTAGTTTAGCTAGCATTAAAATATTATAAATAAAAAATATAAAAAAACAAAAATATAATAAAATTAAATGACATAAAAATATAATAATAAGAAAATAAAATAAATATAAAATATTTCTTTCCCCGTGACAACAAAATGTTACTTTGTAAGGTTTTTAAATGTATTTAATTTGACTAAAAATAAAATTTCTTTTAACTAATTTTTTTCACATCTAAAAACAAACAAATTATTGACCTCTAAATTTTTAGGTTTCTTTTATATAATTTTAACACAACAAAATAAATCTTTAAATCAATTATTTTATATATAAATTAAATATAATTATATTCATAAAATAATCATGATTACTTTTGTGCTTTGTAACAAAAAATATAATTACTTCTCTATTTTTCTTAACTCAATAAATTATTTTGAAAATAAAATTGCAAAAGTCGTAACTTTTAGATATTAATTTTAGTAAGCTAAAACTTTAAAATTTTTACATCATTTATATTTTTTCACTCTAACTAAACCGAACATTAAGGTTTTTTTATGACATGTTTAATATAATTTTCTCATTAACACATCAATGTGCGTTTATAAGCCGATACATAAACGCCACATTCATATGGCTTATCCGTTAATAGGAGTAAATAGGAGCAAATAATCAGATATTTTATGTTGTTTTGAAAAAAACGACATTTTAACCGTGAATAATCATTATTCGACCTACTATTGTCAATTTTATATAATCTGACCCTATCGTGTCTTTCTCAAAACTAAATATCACTGGGGCATCCCCAACCTCGCCGGACTCCGCCGCCGCCGCCGCCGCCGAGGTAAGCTCTCTTAATCCTTTACCCCACTCTACGTCTCCATCTTTTCGTTGTTCTCTTCCTTGAACCGTTTCATCGTTTTTTGAGCATGGCAAAGTGCATACCACGTTTGATTTTCTATATGGAGATCAATCAACCCTTTTTCTGTCAATTTCTTGCTACCTTCCTTCTAATCCATGTACTTAGGTTTTTCTTGCATGTTTTATGATGTTCGATTGAAGTTATACGAGAAATTTGAGCAATGGTGTACGCAATTCCAATGTTTAACAATATGGTATCAGCAATTGATTTTTTTTGTTTTTGAGCGAGAATCGTTACATTTGAACCAATATGAGGAATTGGACATGGCCAATGAGCAATTTTTCGACTCATTAGCAAAAACAACTCAATTATATGTTTTCAACTTCTGACAATTAGTCTTGTAAAAAATATACTTTTGCTTTCAATACCTTTGTTGTTTTCCTGGTATGTAGTATATTGGAATTGTTAATAACAACATAAATTTTATATATAACCTTAAGGTATTTGTGCATTGGTTTCAAACGTTGTCATTCAAGCGCAACGATGAAGATAATATAATACACAACTCACTGCAAGGGGGTTTGTATTTGAACCAGTTCTGCATTATTATTTTATAGTTGTTTAGTAATAATCATGATGAGATTTCGTATAGAGATTCTAAGTAGATATTTTATTCATTAAGATTTTACAATCTGTTTATAAAATAATATTGACTTTATATTTTGGATGACGCTCACCAATAGTAAATGTGAGTCATCGCATAGGGTGCAACTCAAAATTGTAGATCGGGAAAGATTTCATCACGAGTTTTTATATACTAGTCCTGAGAAAGCTAGTAAAAGCCAATTCATTTTAGTCCTGCTTTTGTCTAAAACTGAACTTATTTCAAACTTCATCAATGCCAAAGTTTTTGTACATTATTTTATTATGATTATAGGTACAAGTAGTCATTTTATTCTTGATTAGAATAGTACAAAGTAACCTGGACAATAATTATACATAAGTATTAATGGTGTATATGAACGAACATTCCTAGGCATGTTTGATGTGGGATTGTATGTGTTCTTCGGTGTTGTATTGAGAACTATGACTCAATCTGTTGAGGCGGCAATAAGTGAAAGTTCAAACAAAAGTCAACAAAAACGTGGTTGAAAGTTGTGCATTCACAGTAAGAAATCTGAAATTTAATTACTTTTAATATATTTTCTTTGTGTGTAATCCGAAATTATGTGACACAAAACACGTTTGTTATAATCAATATTTGACATATTGTTTTTGCGATACATCTTTATGTAATAGCTCGTGATACATTTTTATAACCAAGAATACTATGTACTTCTTGAAAATCCTGTACGACGTATGGTATGGTATTAAAAACTATTTAAGCTTGCTGTTGTATTTTAAGCTGTATGTAGTCCTTTCATCTAAGAAAGTTTTGTGAAGTATGATGGAAATTGATTTAGGACTTCCAGGTATTGCCCGCACATGCCAAATTGCTGTAGTGTTGTGCTTATTTATAGTTACGTGTAGGATGATGTATTTTTTCTTGAACAAGCTCACTTTATTTTCAATTTCAGCAAGCCAAGGGCGACTAGCTATTTATGAAAATTGGTGACCCTGATTGGCTGAAAGCCATTTCTAGTGAGATTCTGGTTGTTAATGTCAAATACTCTGGAACCAAAATGGTGTCGGACGGGTTTTTTATGGATGATTTCTACATTCTCCAAAACCTTAGCACTGATAGCTCTGGGTGATTTATGAGCGTTTGTGGTTGTAGCTGTAAAAGTGGGCTGCTTTTTTAGGTTGTATTATGAATTCACGCGTATTTTAAGCTGTATTTAGTTTCTGCATCACAGTATTTTAATGGAATATGATGGAAGTTGGTGTAGAACTTCAAGATTATATAGATATGCCAAATAACTGAAGCATTTTCTTGTTTATTATTTAATGTAGGATGTTATCGTTATCTCGTTACATTTATTGTTAAGTGGGTTCATTGTGAAGTGTTATGCTTGGCAAGGCATGGTTGATATTGGGGAGAGAAGTTGATTGGCAGATCTTTTGACAGGGAGCTGGCTGTTCTACCGAGCATAAAAGTCAAACCATTATATGGGAATGAATGGACATTCAAGGCCATATCAATGAGAAATTTTTATGGGTTTCTATCAGATGGAAAATTAAAGAGATTTGTGTACCCTATTTCAGGTCCAGTCCTTCCCTTGCCTACTATGTCGTTCAGGTGCCTATTACCCCCATTTTTAATTTTTTGTATAACCTATGTTATCTTTTTTGTGGTTGTATAAAGGAAGTGTTATTTGGCTTGTTAACCTTATGCATACTATATGCAATACTGTTTTATGTTGTGAGATAAGTGTCGCCTTTGAGAAGTATATTGGTTGATAGTTTTTTTGGTCCAGTTCATTTATTCATCCTAACATATTGAGTATTTTCTGTATCCTACTTCTATCTTCAGGACCTATGGGTTCAGAAAGCATATTTACACAACTGCCATGCCTTATGGCTGAAGTCAAAAACGTTCTTTTGCAAGTGATGTATTGCTAACACCTACGACAGAAAATAATATCATAAGATTTTGCATTGGCAAATCATCAGAGCAAGAAGGTGCCTTTCTTAAAGGGAAGAAAATTGCTAAGCGAGCAAAGATGTCTAGAAGACTTAGGTTTTATCATCTTAAAGCTAAAAAGAAGATGAAATCTCCTAATCCTGAAGTGAGGATTAGAGACAAGCTTGACAAGGCTGGCTAATAAAGTTTGCATTTTTGCAATTTTTTCCTGATTTTTCTATGACGAATAAGTTGAATTTTCAGGCTAAACGGAAAGAGGAGTGATTGATTGAAAAGGTGAGAAAATTTGACGCTCCTAAGCTTCTAGAGCAAATGTATGTTCCAGAAATTCTTACAAAGGAAGAGCGCTTCTACATCAAGCGGACAGGTGATAGAAAGAAAAATTTTGTGCCAGTTGGTAGGCGTGGAGTATATGGGGGTGTGGTTCTCAACATGCACCTCCATTGGAAGAGGCGTGAAACTGTAAAAGTTTTTCGTAAGCCTTGCAGACCTGGACAGGTTTGAGAATATGCACAGGAGCTAGCCAGACTCAGTAAAGGCATAGTCATTGATATTAATGCAAATAATACTATAATATTCTATCGTGGAAAGAATTATGCACAACCAGAAGTTATGTCACCTCCAGAAACGCTATCCAAAACGAAGGTAATTACTAGTTTTACTTGATCTTTACCATTTGTTGTGATTTGCCCGTGATAGTCACTCTGAGGTGTCTACTAACATTACGTTTTAGCTCATTTTCAACTATGCATTTCTCTTCATTTACCAGCTTGCATGAATTTATCCGTGAGAATGATTTGTAAGTTTGATGGTAATTTAAGATTCTCTGGTTGGCAAGATAAAATTCTAAGATAAGTTTTCATGTCATTTCAACAAAGGGAAAAATTAAGGTGGACTACACCTCATATAGCTTATATAAACTACACCTCTAAGATGACTCTCTTTTAGGGGTCCTACATAATGGTGTCTATTTGTATATGAAGTAGGGTGCATAAGTAGGAGGTTGTAAATTTTTTATTCTTTTTTGACATCAATGTAACCTACTTTTAGAGTTTTTAGAAATGCACTAGTTAAAGATATATTAATCTTAATTTTAATTATAATTATTTTGATAATGAAGATGAAAGATTTAAAAGTATTAGATTGATTTGAATACCTATAAGTACCCTAATTATTTGTTGTTACATGATTTTGAGTAGTGGGGCCCACTAAATTGTTCAAAATATAATTGTAGCTCACTTAAGCTATATGAGTTTACATGAGCTATAGATTATGTATATAAGGCTTTTTCAATAACTTATTTTGTTAGTTTTGTGTGTTGTAAAGAATATGTTAGGTGTTTTAATGCAATAGTTGACATCCTTCATACACATCCTGAACTGTTCTTTATTTTTGGATTTTTTAGAGTTCTGTTTGCAATTTTTAAGGGATACAGAATATTTGAAGCCCCTCGTCCACTTTATGTTGATTTAAACTTTGGACTCTGGCCAAATCAATGAATATTCGAGGTTTAATCATCCAAGATTGGCTGGCTTTGTTGTATCTGCATTTCACTTGCCAGTGTTTGTTTCCATGTTAGAGCTTGTCATTATCTATGATAATATGTAGCTCACCTTAAACTTTCTAAATATGTAGTTTGTCATTATCTATGATAATATGGAGCTTTGATTCCCGTCATTTAATTGATACAGATATTGCACATTGTGTTAACCCAATGTCCTGCTGTGCATTTGGATTGTGGGTAGCTTTTTAAACAATGAATTTTTGCAGGCATTGGAGAAGTATAATTTACAGCAGTCACTAGAACACACTAGCGAGTTCATTGAGAAATTAGAGAATGAATTAGAAGATTACCTTAATCACATTGCTCGTTACAGGAAGACAAATGAAGAAGCCATTGCTAAAAAACTACATAATTTGCTAAAATACATTCAGATTTGTACTACTAACCTTGAAAATTGCAAAATTGAGTAGTTGAAAGTTGGATTTAAACAAAATGTTCAATTTTGGTTACTTCTTAATTGAACAGTGGTCCTTTCAATATTCCCTGCAGTGTTGGGGAAGAAACTTTTACCGCTTATCATGCATTGGGGAACATATCGATCAATGGCAGGCTTGGTTGCTCTTAATTACATCAAAGGGAATGGACTACTCCTGTTATTTGAAGTACCAACTGACTCATAGCAAGAACAAAGAACGAGCCCTCGGAAGATGAAATCTTGGTTGTGGAAACCTACACCCTTTAACTTGGTTGTGGATTATGTATTTTTTAGCTAACTTTTGAAGAGTGTGTATTTACTGGATCAAAGGCATAACACCCATGATGCACCCAGTACCTCCCCAGATCTCTCCGGTAGGCACAGATGTAAAATGTTGCTCTCGTTGATAGTTAACAACTTGGTCATAGCAAGCTCGTTTAATTCCACTACAGGAGATGTAGAAGACAGCATGTCTATGCCAGCACAAACCGTGGAGAACGATGTCATCAATTACCAAGCATTCGGCAGGATCATGTAAATTATTGCACTTATGACAAAAACTGTGGAATAAACCAGGTTTAACAGAATATTCATCAAAGGAATTGCAATGAATCCAATAAGCAAACATATAATATGTCGCTCCTGATTATCAACGAGGCATGATTGGAATGCAGCTGCTGGGAGATGTGGAATCCTCCTGTGGTCTAAGCCAACCGGATGGAGAATGGGGAATGGCAGATTTTCTGAAAAACGCATGGAGAATGGCAGCAGCAATTCCCATTCCCACTCACAAACTGAGGTTGCCCAAAAAATGTGCAACGTGAGCCTGCACCAAGAGCATAGATATCATACCAAACATTTCCAATTTTACCCTACTGGAGCGGCTCCCGACCACGGGGGGATTTTCACTAAATAGTCTGAAAACTATTTAAAAGAGCCAGAAGGCAAAAGCCAACAGAGTAGAGAAGTAGATTTTGGTATTAAACAAAGATAAGCATGCACAGAGCATCAGAAGGACATGGTTTGGCTGAAAATAATGAAAATTTCTTTAAAGCTGATGTTAAGCAGACGGAAGCGTTCGCGGACAATCACAACCCTTGGAAGGGAAGAACTCCTAATGGCGTAGAATATTCGAGAAATATGCAGACATATTGGCCAGAGCCTGCCTACAGCCTTGCCCCCAACTTCGAGTGGCAGGAGACTGCATCTGGCTGTTTGCCGAATTAGATTGCAGAGGAAAGAAAGAACTCGCACAGAAGTGAAGAGGAATGCTGCAACAAAGCAGACAGCTTCACTACATATTGTCAAGAAGAAGGCCATCATTTACAGCTAAAGTTCAAACCGCTAGCATATAAAGAACGAACATAATTGTAGCGACAGACGCCATCTCCATCAACCATTTGATTTGCACTAAATTTCCTGCCTCCGTCAACCAACAAATATATGAATTTCATCGTCGAAAAAATATTTTATGGGTCCGTAATCGAGCACAGCACAAGCAATGTGTTCATCGAGCCATATTCCAACATCATGAAACCATCACAAGTAACAACCACAGTACATGATCTTCGGGGCAGCTTAAACCATCGGCAATCTCTACACCATTCCATGTTCGGATATTCCATGGCCAGATACAAAGCCGATATATAGATGGGCTTATATATGATTGATAGAATGAATGAATGATAAAATTTTCTTTTATTTTGCAAGCGTAAACCAATTAATCACAAAGATAAAAAGCGCAACACGCGAAAAAAACTAAACTAGTAAAACAATCAGCGAATATAGAGCTGCACAAACAATGCAAGAAAACACAGACCACATACAACGGAGAGAACTCCCACATTACTTTTTGAGCAAACCACATGCTCAAAGACAACCCTCCCCAGACACTTTTAACACGGCGCAATGCATGGAAGATCCTACCAAGACCAATCCGCATCAAAAGAAAGCTTGCTTTTGAGCTTCACAAGCGCCCAATCCAATCCTGGGCCTCTGATCCAGTGATCTCAATTGCAACCACTCCAACCAAGCAAGGACAATGCGAAACCAGCGCAAGATATAGGGGAAAAAAAGATTCGAACTTTACCCCCAACAATCTACTTCCCAGCGCCGGCGCTCAAATTCGACGATCCCGACCCAATCAAGCCCCAGGAAGCCGCCTCCTCCTCGTCCAGATACACCCCTTCCTCGTTCCTCAACAACCCATGCACCGCCGAGACGGCCGCCCCCGTCGCCGCCCCCGCGACCAGGCTCCAGAAGCAGCCGGTCAGCCAGAGCTCCACCGCGGAGACGGCCACCAGCGCTGCCAGAACCGCCGTGTTGCTCACGTCCCGGCCGTAAACAACGACGGGGTCCTCGCGGAAGAAGTAGAGGACGAGCCAGAGGAAGGCGGTGGCGGAGAGGAGCAGGAGGGAGAGGGTGGAATGGGACAAGAGGACGGAGACGAAGGCGGCGGCTGCGGCGAGGGCGGCGTAGTTGAGGCGGAAGTGGCCGGCGTTGCGTCGGAGACGGAGCTTGGCCGCGGAGAGGGAGGCCGGCAGCGAGAGGCCAAGACCGGGGGCAGCGACGGGGAGGAACTCCGATGGCGGGCGGAAGGCTGAGAAGGAGGAGTAGAGGTTTTGGATCGACCGGGTTATGGCGTCCGTGCCGGAGATCGGGATGGATGTGTATCCGCCACCGCCGCCGCCGGCGGTGGTGGTGGGGGAGGAGAGGGAGGGCATTTCGGGAATTGTTGAGTTTTTTTGGGGAACGTTGAAAGGGCGTGTCGAGGTGGTTTTAACTACGTGTTACCCACGTTGGAAGTATTTTGGGCCCGGTAAATATTAATGGGCCTTGATCTGGAATTTGAAGGCCCATTTTGTACTAATCAAGCTTTGAATATGGAAAACCTCGGTTTTGGTTCACTTCGGAATCAAATTTGGGGAGCTTTATTAAAAAATAAAAATAGGTTTCGGACAGTGGAAAATTAGGGTTAATTTGAGCTCGATTTTTGAACAAATCTTTAACACTACTTGACATGAAATTGATAATGGAATGCAGTGATAGCTAGACCGAATTAGCAAATCGGGGCAGGTAAATTGGTTTTATCTTTTATGTTTTTGTGAATTAGTACTTCCGTTTTATCAATTTGGCGAGTTCTTAGAATATTGGATGGATATGTCTTATAGGAAATTATGGTATTATCTCTTTTATTAGAATGTCACTTTTTTTATTGGATGCATACTTCTCTTCTATTATAATGTCAATTTTTTATTGGATGTCTACGGGAAATGATGACACTAGAGACATTTGATGATACATAAAAAGTAAATTAAATGTCGCAAAGAACAAACTCAAATTTGATTTAGGGAAAAAATAGTCTCAAACCTAGCTGAGAGAGAAGGCATTTATTGTCTAATTTAAATGGATTGTACAATTAGAAATTAAGTTAGTTCCACACTTAAAATAGGAGGTGTTGAATGAGTCCTACACCAATTAAAAATGGTAGGCAGAAACAATTTTTTGTTAAGTTTGTTATCTGTGATATCTTAAAAAATTAACAAGACCTACTAATTTATAATTTATTGTCACTTATAAATAAGATTTTATTTTTATAAATATTAAATATAAGATTAAATTAAAAAATCTCACAAAATAAAATAAATGACAGAGGCGACAAGGCAAGTCTATCTATCCAGAACTTTAGAAACAAACTTAAAAAAAAGTAAAAGTCATCCAACCATACCTAGAAAATTATCTATCATTTTTTAAACATAAAATTTCAGGTACACTGCTGATATGGATGTCAGTGTGTACGGCCGGTGACAAGGTGAAGTGCTCTAGGCCCGAGCACAGCTCACCAATAAAAGCTTGGTTTGCCCCAAAATAATTTAAGCTTGAGCTGGCCTCTATGCCCCGGTATTGTTTTCGTAATAAGATAATTATTTATAATAATTACTAAATAAAATCTAAAAAAAGATACGTTAAAGTCATATAAGTAAGATAAGAACTTCAAAAGTTGTAAGTTCTAGTTCATGGGGGAAAAAAATTAAAGTTTTAATCTTCGCGATAAAAATTTTGGCATTTTTACAAATTTGTGACTGAACCAGGCTTCCATTATCATCCTCGTATAAAAGCTGCCAATATAGAAAATCCTGACAAGTAAAATTCTTTGTTTGGTAGTTACATCATATTATTTATAGTTATCAACCACAATATTTTATGAATTCAAGGATAGCATGTATTTTTTGGTCTTAAATAATATTATTTTTCGATTGCTTAATATTTTATGTCCAATTAATAATAGATTGTTGAAAGCTCATATTGTATCATCGCCTTTTATATAATAGATGTCATTTTTCAAATAGTTACCTATGCACCATGACGGCTACATTTGTCATAGTTGCCTATTTATTGTGTATATTATTTATAAGCAACTAAAATTATATTTTCATTATAAATGTTATTATAAAATGCCATTAATTCATTTTTAGACTCATTATATTTTGAACTTAAAATTCGGTTTCAAAATTAAATTACATGTGATAAGGATAAAAGATTACATAATATCTGAACAAAGCTTCTAAGTGATGTATACATTATATGGAAAGAAACAATAAATTTAAATGATATTCTAATATTATATATGTTGGTTACATTTTTGTATTCAATATTATTTATTAAATATTAAAACCCATTTTAATAATTATATATATTTTTTATCTTTGTAAGTAATATATTATAAATCAAATATATTTATTGTGTTAAAAAAATTGATCAAAATTTTTAATTTATAATTTACAAAACATGTCTGCACTTTTGGTTGCATATTGAAAAGAAAGATGAAAATAAAATCACAAATCAGCTGTCATAATTAAGTATTGGTTGAATGTTGAAAAGAAAGATGAAAATAAAAACACAAATCAGTTGTCATAATTAAGCAAAATATTGTGTAACGAATTGGTCTAAAGTGCAAATTAATAGGTCTAAATAATTTTTAAAAAATGGTTAACCAACTTAAAGGATCTCATAATCCACCCAATTTTGGCCTGTTACTAAGGTTGAAAATTTTATCCTCAAATTCCTACACTTGGTCCAATACTATCTTCAACACATAACCTTCTTACACCTATGACCAACAACTTACCCAATATCCTTAGTCCAACTTACCATCTAACATAAAATTAGGAAGCTCTCGTACCATATGTTACGACCCAACCTAAAATACAAATTAGTGGGCCCAACTCATCTCTTTAAAAGTGGTTAACTAAGTTAAAAATCTATAATCTATTTATAAATATTATCTTACCCAAGTATTAAATGTGAGACTAAATTAGAGGATATCATAATCTACCTACCTTAAAATATTACATCCCTGAAATTTCAACATTTGACCCATTACTAACCCTAGCTCACAATCTTCTTAGTCCGTGATCGGCAACCTAACTAACATCCCTACCCTAGCCTACTATATAACACGAAACTACGAAAATATGATACCACCTGTAACAACCCACTTGTCCCAAGCCATAAGCCAAATGTTATAATATAAAACTTAGTGTCTCGTAAATTAATTTTTTATTAATTTATTAACATCATATATAAAACCATGACGTAATTTTTTAAAAAAATATAAATTAAATTTATACGCAAAGAATTAGTTAAAATTTAAATTCTAAGTCATGTTATGAACAAAAAATATAAAATAACCAATATTTGGAAACAACTAAGACCAATGAAATGAATCGAAATCTCATTGTCATGCAAACAGACCAGAAATATAATAACTGTAACACCTCTATTTCGGTTCACCTAAGAATTGAATTAGAAATATTACAATCGAGTTAAGTCATGCCTCAAGCTGGTAATCTATAAGACTTAATCAATAATATAGATCGAATAACCTACTTGACGTTTTGAAAATATAAGACATTACTACACATGTGTTAAAACACATCAAATATAAGTAAAAATATGAAAGAAAATAACTGCGTTAAGCTTAACTGTGTGTAACGTTTATCTGTCATCCCACTAAAGTCGTTTTAAGATCAAAAGATCTACATATATAATATAAAAAACGTCAGTAACGAGTATTACTGGTCGAAAAAATAACTAGTACAAACTGTCAGGTGGAATTTGATATTCTACGAGAAAGAAAACAATATACATATCCTCCATGTGAACTCTCAAAGGGCACTAATAAGGAGCTGTAAGCCTCGGCTTGAACATCATTTCATTCTAACTTGTCATATACCTCGGTATTTTCTTATTTTCATTTTTGTTCCTTAAGACTACCAGTATATCCTAAAGTCCTCTACATCCTCTGTACATCTCCTCGCCCTAAGCATGAAGGACAAGTATTCTCAAGCAATTGCCTTCATTACCCTTTTACACCATATGTTCATATGCGTTGTACTAAATAATATCTATAAACCTTTACGTTTCTCAGGGTGTGAGGAAACTTAAAACGTAAAGTTGTCAGGATCCCTTGGGAATAAAACAACACTAATCTCAAATAAGTAGGGACTACAAATTAACTTTTAACCCTAATCAATTTAAATACTAGGAATAGAAACAAATATTCACAACCAACACAAGGCCTCGACCCCTTCAACAACCAGTAAAACATGGCATGAATATAAACTCAAAATGCATCCATGGCAAGATAGAAAATAGGAGAGGACAACACAAATGAAAAAAGGGTAGGCATCACGACTGACCAACAAATTATTTCAAAAATCGTATACCCACAAGAATCTTCAATCAAAATATAAACAACCCATAAGCATAAGACTTTAGATCATAATCACAAAATCTTAGTGTTATAGCTGTCCATAGGTAGAGTATACGACTAGCAGAATAATAGAATAAAGAGATCAAAACATTACCAGATTGGTAAAACAACATAAACATTCAATGGTCTGCTAAGCACCCAAACAATCATTACAACTCTTAGGAAAACTTTTAGAACACATATATATGCTATATGTATGCATGTAAATTGACCTAAATTTAGGCAAAAAGAAAATGAAGCGAGAAGAGGTATCATGAAAAGAAAAAACAACACCAACATGAGGGGAAGTGATTGGGGTTGAGAAGAGGGTGGTGGGCTCCTTCCCCTTCACAACCTAATAATACAAGTGAATAACCAACTTATACGAAAAAAAATCCTGAATTCTGATCCTACCTAACCTTATTTAATTCCTAAAAGATATCACTAAAACCTCCCAATAAATCTCTCCTAATATAACCATAAAATGAACGGAGACTTTTGAGTATAATCAGCCTTATCTCTAATAATAAAAATAAATAAGTATTCATGGGTTAAACTATAGGGTTCGATCCTCTTTTAAACTTGACCATCAATGGTTTTGCAATTTTTCTATATAAGTTATTATGAACCAATTTATTAATTATAAGGGATTATCCTTATTATGGTTCGATTGTTTTGTTATATTGCTCTATTTATTATCATTATTAGTACTATTACGATTATTATTATTATTATTATTACTATTATTATTTTGTACGACTAATCTGGACCTCACATAATTGTGTCACAAAGTGAAATTTAATAGTTTTATGTTTTTACATTTATACATTAACATTGTAAAAACGATCAACACTATCAAAATTGATTTTCATAATAAAAAAAAATTTCTTGTAATTTTTATCTAATTTAACAATGTTTTTAGACAAGTTAAATTAAAGTTAAATATAATCGAGTAAATGGTTATGAACATCTCTTTGAACTTTGAAGTATAACATGAATCTTTATAAAATTTATTAAATCACATCACTTAATTCTTATATATTTTATTAATTTAACTTTATGAGTCCTTATCCAACATCCTTAAGAATCTTTAAGTGTATTAGATTTGGATTTAGCAATATAGCTGCATAATATATTTTGCTAAATCCAAGCCAAATTTCTATTCCTTTAAAAAAAACCTGACTTTAATGATATAAATAAGATATATATTTAAATATCTTGGATAATAATGTATTTTACTTTGGTGGTTAGAAAACTTTTAATCTAATTCACTAAATAATATAAATAATATTTCATTGTGAAATTATTATAAATTAGATTATACTTGATAGTAAGTTTAAGCTGTAAATATATTATTAATTATTTTTGTTTTTTATTTTTTAAACTGGATTTAAATATATATCTTGTCAACTACTTTTAAAAATAAGCCATTACAATTTTATTATAAATGTATATGACGTCTACACACCTCTCACCCTTATCAATTATTTAGAAGAACTTCATTTTTGGTGTATATACATTATTTTTTCAATTATTTACCGTGCACAATAGTTATATTTATTATCATCAATTTATTATCATATATATATATATATATATATATTTATAGGTATAAAAAATTATATTTCTATTATAAATGTCATTCGTTTATTTTTAAACTCATCATATTTAAAGCTTAAAATTTGGTTTTAAAATTTTATTTTAAAAGTAAGCCATTACATTTTGATTTTAAATTTAATTTTTATAATTACAAAAAGGATAAGGGCATTATAATTATATAAATAAAGTTTTAAACAATGAATATATATATATAACGTAAATGACAAGGTAAAAATTTAAATAATAATATCTTAATCGATTTTATTTATTTGTCTATATCGTCTATAATATATTAAAATACATTTAAATAATTTTTTTAATCTTTATAAGTAATGAATGTCATAAATAAAATATATTTATTTTGACAAAAAATGACTTAATTTTTGTACATTAAAATTAATGAAGGATGTTGATTGTGTGTGGTCTATATACGTAGTTGTGTAACACCCCAAATCCGGTTCACGCTCATGAACTGAACTGATATGTTCCAGGCCCCGGTTAGGTCAGCTAACTAGAACTTAACTCATACGGATCCAATCTCGGCGTCTTAAGATGAAGATACAACTCTCAAGCATGGATGAATACGTAACCCTAATATGATACTACATGAATGACATACAAATCAAAGCACACACCAAGACAATCCCGATAAAGATTAATAAAAATTTTAAAATATAACGGACAGAGTTTCCCTAAAAATGCAAATAGGGGCCACCCTGTCCAATATACATATGTAAATATATATATAACCATATATTAAACAATTTCATTTATACAAAATACAAAATCTAATATGCTGTAACTCATTTTGAAACTTGGGTCTTAACCCACTACGCTGCCATTGCACAATCTATTCATGCTCACATTATCTCATCATGTCTTAACAATTAATCACGTCACATCATCATGTCTCAAGCATTTAATCACACCATATGATAATATCATAAACACAATATAGACACTCAATTGACTGACAGGTGTGCAACGACAACAGTGCTCCTCCATCCAAACTGGCTCCTCCAACTCGTAATTGTTACCTACATATAGTGTAAAAACACGTCAGTAGCAAGTGTTACTGCGTTTGAAAAATGAAATAACTATAACAAGCTGGTTATGAGAGGCAAACTCTATATGAAAGAAAACATCATATACTCCATGTGAACACTCTAAAAGACACTACTGAGGGGCCACTGGGCTGCAGACCCGGTAGCATCCCAAACTTACTGATCTGCTGCTGTTGATGCCGCTCTCTGATCACCCAATGTGTATAAAATAATATCATAGCATGTGTATAAAATAACATCATAAAAAAAAACATTAAACATTCAGAAATCTAACATGTGTGTGTACAAGACCTCATTGCTCCTCCGTCCAAGTTGGCTCCTCCAACTCGTGATTATTACCTACATATAGTATAAAAACACGTCAGTAACAAGTGTTACTGGTCCGGAAAATAAAATAACTATAACAAGCTAGCTATGAGAGCAAACTCTCATATGAAAGAAAACATCATACTCCACGTGAACACTTTGAAGGGCACTATTGAGGAGCCACTGGGCTGCAGACCCGGTAGCATCCCGAACTTACTGCTGCTGGTACTATGCCGCTCTCGACACTTCTTTTTCAGTACTTCTCGTGAAACTTTATCCTAAGCCCTCTCCTTACCTCCATATTTCTCCTGGCCTTAAGCACAAAGGCCGAGTACTCTCAGGCAGTCGCCTTTAGTACCCTTTGAACCACAAGTCCGGACATGCGCTGTACTAAACAGTACCCGTAAACCTCCACGTTCTCCGGGTGTGAGGAACTCAAACGCGGAGTTGTCAGGATCCCTCGGGAATGGAACAGTCCGCTGACACTAATCCAGAGCCCGCTTTGACTGTCACGACATCCTCTGCATGGTACGTGCAGTCGATTTCTCCATCTCTCGTCTCACTAAAAACGCGAAAACTATATATATATATAGGGCTGGGTAGGGATTTATATAATAGGCCCGAAGGCAACTTGTGGTGGATCTTGGTTTCGAAATCATCCTCGAGGGATCTCATCCTCGAGGGGTTATTAATCCGGAAAATGTTCGGTTAAATGACCCGAGTTAAGTGGGATCCGATAAAACGCCACTTAACCCGTCCTGCAGGCAATAAATAAAACATACAATAGAAGGAGTAAATCAGAGACGAGTCCTAAACGGACCTGGTAGAAGCTCCAAGCGTGTCATCGCGCCTAAGCGGCGAGCTCCTACTCCGTACCTACACATCAAAACTAAATACTAACGCCCGCTAACTATATGATGCATCAAACTCAATAACATCACAATCACAATGCAAGCATCCATCAACATAACAATCTAGAAAATCATAAAAATTAATTAATCCTAGCTCATCCTATTCATACTAATTTTATTACGTGTCTGTAACTTATGTCGTGGTCACTTATCATGCTCTGACCTGATCTACTTCATTAGATCGCTTACTCTTCACTCACACTTAATCTCATCATGCAACTCATCGTTTCATCCATCATTAAACATTAATCACATCACTAATCATAAATATGAAAATAATTCTACCCATCCTATTCCTACCAATTTTATTGTATTTTTCCTAAGTTACATTACTCGATTAGCATGCTCAACTCGATCTACCTCATTAGATCACTTACTATTCATTCACTAACAATCTCATCATGCACATCTTTACTTTATTCATGGTCAAGACATTAATCATGATAATTAATCAACCCTAGCACGCTATGCTAACAATTATCATCAATTTTAAATAATCAAATCGGAGGTAATTATACCTCACGTCGTCGGCAATCGGCGACGGCTAGGATTCCGTCGCGCGTCTCGGAGCTCAAATTCGGCGCTCATCGGTGTCCGAAGCTCGATTGGGCTCCACCGGGTGAGCCCCACGGAAGATCCGGTGAATTCCGGCGAATTCCAGAAATTCCGATTTTTCGGCGGTTTTCCGGCGAGCTGCTCGGCGGTTTTCCGGCGACAATTGCCGGTGGTATCTACTAACTGGATAGGGGTCGTGTAGGGTACCATTGGAACCGGCTCGGCGAGCCCGACTCATCTACAAGGTCGATGAGGCCAACGGAGGTGGCGGCTCGCCGGAAAATGCATAAAACAGAGGCCGGCCGTGGTGGTGTGGAGATCCGGCCGGGATGGGCGGCGCTGGCCTCCGTTCCGGTCGGGGAGGGTCACTGGGTGGTCGCTGGTGCTGAGGCGACCACCTGATCGTGGCGGCGACGGTCGCCGGCGGCGAAATCGACGACGCGACCAAAACTTAGCCGCGGCGTTACGCACGGCGATTCCGGCGTCACGGCGGCCCGATTGGGGCCGGACCTGGTCGGGGCAGCACGGCAACGTCGTCGCCGAGCTGGGCGGCGTCGGTCGACGGCCGGGCGGCGCCGACAGCGGCGGCGGTGGCGCGCGAACAGGGGCGGCGCGACACGAGGGTTTGGGCGTGGAGGAGAAAATGTCGGGGGTGGAGAAGAAAGGTTGGGTGGCAAACTTGTAATTAAGACTTGACTCGTCATTCGGCTCGAGTCAAGTATAATAACTAAGTCATATTAAATCCTAAAAAAATTCATAAAAATCGGGAAAAATCCCGTAAAATCAAACAACACCAAAAAAATCATAATGATATGCTCTAGAACTATCAACCTACCCAGACTGCCCAAACGCGTCCTAACGCGGTAAACGACCTAATACTAATTCTACGATCCACTATATATAAAAATAATAATAAAAATGACTGGCATACTCTCATATATCTGATAACTCATTCTGTTCTGCTGTGTTCATGACGTTATCATCATATACTTGGGTACGCATGACCCTCATAGCTCATACACGCGACTGGCATCGGCTCGGTACACGTGTCCTGAAACTGACTCAACTCGAAAAAAATAACGGTCGAACCGACCGGTTCTGAATATAAAACCCTGACTCGAATCGTGGGTTTTACATCATATACTCCACGTGAACACTCTGAAGGGCACTACTGAGGAGCCACTGAGCTGCAGACCCGGTAGCATCCCGAACTTACTACTCTACTGCTGGTACTGTGCTACTCTCAGCACTTCTTTTTCAGTACTTCTCGTGAAACTTTATCCTAAGCCCTCTCCTTACCTCCATATTTCTCCTGGCCTTAAGCACGAAGGCCGAGTACTCTCAGGCAGTCGCCTTTAGTACCCTTTGAACCACAAACAGATACCCGTAAACCTCCACGTTCTCTGGGTGTGAGGAACTCAAACGCGGAGTTGTCAGGATCCCTCGGGAATGGAACAGTCTGCTGGCACTAATCCAGAGCCCGCTTTGACTGTCACGGCATCCTCTGCATGGTACGTGCAGTCGATTTCTTCATCTCTCGTCTCACTGAAAACACGAAAACTACATATATATAGGGCTGGGTAGGGATTTATATAATAGGCCCGAAGGCAACTTGTGGTGGATCTTGTTTTCGAAATCACCTCGAGGATCTCATCCTCGAGGGGTTATTAATCCGGAAAAATTGTTCGGTTAAATGGCCCGAGTTAAGTGGGATCCGATAAAACGCCACTTAACCCGTCCTGTAGATAATAAAATAAACATACAATAGAAGAACGTAAAACAGAGATCGAGTCCTAAACGGACCTGGTAGAAGCTCCAAGCGTGTCATCGCGCCTAGGCGGCGAGCTCCTACTCTGTACCTACACATCAAAACTAAATACTAACGCCCGCTAACTAAATGATGCATCAAACACAATGATACATCAATACACAATATCATAGTCATCAACATCACAATCAACAGTTAAATAATCATAAATTTAAATAATTCTAACTCATCCTAGTCATACCAATTTTATTGTGTTTTTCAAAGTTACGTCCTGATCACTTATCATGTTGAGACTCCTACCACATTAGATCGCTGAACCTTCATTCACACTTAATCTCATTATGTAACTTATCATTTCATCCCTAATTAGTCATTAATCACATCATGTAACTTATCACTATCAATCACATCAATAAATCAACCCTAGCATGTTGTGCTAACAATCATCAGACTTTAACTTATAAATTCGGAGGTAATTATATACCTCATGTCGTCGGCAATCGGCGACGGCTAGGGTTCCATCGCACGTCTCGAAGCTCAAATTCGGCGCTCATCGGCGTCCGAAGCTCGATCGGGCTCGACTGGGTGAGCCCCGCGGAAGATCAGGTGAATTCCAGTGAATTCCAGAAATTCCGGTTTTCCGATGGTTTTCCGGCAGCTGCTGGCGGTTTTCCGGCGGCTTCCGGTGGTTTTCTAGCGACAATCGCCGGCGGCGTCTACTGGTCGGAAAGGGGTCGTGTTGGGTACCCTCGGAACCGGCTCGGCGAGCCCGACTCATCTACGAGGTCGACGCGGCCAACGGAGGTGGCGGCTCGCCGGAAAATAGCTAAAATAGGGCCGGCGGTGATGGGTCGCTAGATCTGGCCAGCCCTGGTGGCGATGGCCTCCGCTCCGGTCGGGGAAGGCCACTAGGGGGTCGAAGACATCGAGGCGATTACTCGATCGCGGCGGCGACGGTCGCCGGCGGCGGAATCGGTGACACGATCGGAATGTGCCGCGGTGCTAGGCGAGGCGATTCCGGTGTCGCGGCGGCCTGGCAGCGGCCGGGCCTGGTCAGGGTGGCATGGCAACACCGTGGCAGGGCTAGGCTGTAACACCCCAAATCCGGTCCACACTCGTGAACCGAACCAGCATGTTACCGGCCCCGGTTAGGTCGGCTAACCCGAACCTAACTGTAAAACCCGCGATTCGAGTCAGGGGTTTATATTCAGGATCGGTCGGGTCGACCGTTATTTTTTCGAGTTGAGTCAGTTTCGGGGCACGTGTACCAAGCCGACGCCGGTCGCGTGTATGAGCTATGAGGGTCATGCGTACCCAACATATGATGATAACGTCATGAATACAGCAGAACAGAATGAGTTA